>JARJDZ010008038.1:0-32360 GCA_030264555.1 Aleochara sp. GC000083
AAATGCAAAATTTTCGCTTTTTTTCGCTGCTTTAACTGCGTATAATTTTTAAACGGTTGGACTAATAAAACAAAAGTTGGAACCAAATTGTAGGTCTTGATGAGCACTTTCCAAAAATCTATGGGTTCATGTCCTTTTGGCCATGGGGAGAGCAAAAATCGCGTTCGAAGAAAAAAGTTGTAAAAAAAGTTTGTAGCGAAAAAAGTGATGTGTAATTCTTAAAATCGCTCGAGTTTTCAAAAATTTTCATATCTCCGGAACTAGTGGACCGATTCGGATGATTCAAACGGCATTTATAGGATTTTGACGAAAGAATAACATTGGTCATAGTCCCAAAACTGTGCGGGACTCGGAAATACCCGATCCTGAAAAATCGGGTCCTAAATATACAAAATTTTCGCTTTTTTTCGCGTCTTTAAGTGCGTATAACTTTTCAACGGTTGGACCAACTAAACTAAAGTTGGAACCAAATTGTAGGTCTTAATGAGCACTTTGCAAAAATGTATGGGTTCATGCCCTTTTGGCCGTGGGGAGAGCAGAATTTGCGTTCGAAGAAAAAAGTTGAAAAAAAAGTTTGTAGCGAAAAAAGTGATATGAAATTATTAAAATCGCTAGAGTTTTCAAAAATTTTCATATCTCCGGAACTAATCGACCGATTTGGATGATTCAAAGGGCATTTATAGTATTTTGACGAAAAAATAACATAGGTCATGGTCCCGAATCCCTCCGGGACTCGAAAATATTAGAAAATACAATATGGGGTAATTTAAAGTGCAAAATTATCGGTTTTTTACGTTCATACAATTGTGCAAAGCCTCGGGTCACTAATTTGTAAATTAAAAACATCCAATAGTCGCCTGGTATCAGAACAATTGAATTTGAAAACTTGTGGTCGTAAACAAATCCGTTGACTTGTCAAAATTCATTCCACTTGCTTTTCATTCGATCATTTCGCCCCATGGATTTTCATTAAGTTCATATTCTTTTCATCGCTTTGCCGTGTCCCATTCGCCATGGAGGACATCCAGGAGGAGTTCAACGTCGACAGTCCGCACTGCCCGAGCAACTCGAAGATGACCCCCAAGTACCTGCACCTGATGGAGGAGAAGATCTTCCACGTCAAGCCCCAGGTGTGCACGGCGAGCACAGTCCCACCGAAAACGAGACAACGCGCCAAATGCGAGAGCGTCAACAACGAGATGAAAGTGCACACCTCGCAAGCAGTTGGCCCCATCAGGAAGTACCCCAATGACCTGGTCGCCCAACTCAGCCAACATAAGGCGTTCATCTCTAAGGGTCTGCTTCTGAACAACCCACAGATCAACATCCAGCAGGTACCCATTCAATGCATGGACCGTCCCAACAACTTCCACAACCCTCCTGTGAGAGGTCATCGTTTCGGGCATCCTCAAGGTCCTCGATTCAGCCACCCACAACCTCCACACTCGCCCCTACCTTCCTGTCCCAGTCATCAACCTTCACCCTCGCGCAATATGCACCCACGGGAGTGCAACCGCCCCCAGAATGGTTACGAGTGCACCAAGCATGAGAAACAGTTCCCAGGACCTGTTTGTCGTAGACCTTGCCGAAATATGGTTGGACATGGGCATCAGCAATCCATGGAGCTCTTCAATCCGACTTATGACACACCTACGCATACAATTCTGGATAAGATTCGCATGCGCGTCTTCAATTTCATCGCGCCTGTTAAATCGGAGGCGTCTTCTGAACCTTCGGACGACGAGTGGAAGTGCGACGCCTCCGTCAACACCGACGAGATGATGATGACGAAGTTCCCGAAGGAGACCCGTCATGCTATGTCACATCTTTCATTCGAGAACAAGCAGGCAATTTGTGCGCATTGCACTCAGTCCATGAAGGAGGCAAAGTCCCAATCGAGGGCAGTAGTACCGAGTTCCAAACCGGTCCCAGTGGTGTTGAAACCAGTCCCGGAAAAGGAGAAGTCCACTCCTTGTTTGGTATCCCCTCAGAAGGAACCTGCCGTGGTTACGTCAATGCCAGCCAAGCCAGAGGAGCAAAAGGTCCAGGACCACGAGACAAAACCAGTTGCAATACCATGTCCTTTGAACATACTCTGCGATAAGGGTATCCATATGGGTAAATGCAACCGGGACCTCATCGAAAAGGTCCAACCAGATCTACTTATGCAACTGGCTAATGAGGAGTGCCTTCGTCAACGCAGATTGAAAATGTTCCAGAATGATCTTGGTAAGTCATCTCACAAATCTAGATCCTCAATACTAATACACTATTTTTGTAGATAAAGCGGAGGCGCCCTTCAAAGATGCATCAACGACAACCTCAGACCTGGTGTACCCCATGGGTTTTACCCGACCATGCATGAAAACTTCCTCGACGAATACCAACGCCAATTGGAACTGTTGCATCATGTGCCAGGATCGCTTCGATGAACTTGAGGAAGATTACATGGAGGAGCCCCATCGAGAAAGCTTCCAGCCTGCTATACAAACGAATGGGATGGGTTCCCGGAATGGGTACCGACCAGGAAGCCATGAGGGAGGTCGTCCAACACCGGAACCAAGATTGGAACCGAGATTGGAATCAAAACTTGTCCCGAGATCGGAACCACGAATGGAGCCACGAATGGAGCAGAGGCCTGATTCGAGAAGGGACCACAGACCGGAATCCAGAATGGACTTCCGGATGCAACCCCGTTGCGATTACCGTCCGTGTCAACGGAACCAAATTCGCAACAGCAACATCGTCTACGGAGCAGCTCCCCCAAGAATCCCCAGACCTCCCCATTCTCCAGACCCTCAGCATGCATCCTACCAGTACCGACGGGTCGATCCCATGCGGCGTCCCGATCCACCACGTGGACGTGCATACGAATGTGCCCAAATACCCTCCACATCTTCAGGAACGTCGATGACGTCGATCCCAAGTCAGTAGACTGTTTTCATTCAAGTGCTTGCTTCCTGTACATCGAGAATCATGCCCATACACATCCACGTCTCGGACCTGATCCCATTTCAAATTGACCCAGTGCCCTGTCCAATGAATTGATCGACTATGTAGCATTGTAAATTCCTGTCCTGTTGTCCAACTCGGCCGCGCGAACAATAAACATTGTTTGAGGCTCGAGCGGCGGCGTCTTCTTTTGCGCGGCGTTATTGTTTTTCGGGCACGCTGACCTGGGGGGCCTCGATGGCTCAATTTGCGCCCGCGTATGTGGAGTGTGGACCAGTGCATGCTATGCTCTGGTTTGCAAAACAATCTTCCGATACACGCAAGTAAACAAACGACGGGCGCGCAGGTGGAACGCATCATCTCGTCATTTCCATACGAGCTCATATGCGGGCACTCGTTGCTTCCAAGTTGAAGCAGGGCCCCAAAGAGCTTAGATTGCAAACGAACGCAGAAACGAGTCATGGATGCGCTGGTCGCTGGCCGCGAGCCGAAGCGCGACGACGATTTCAATTTCCAATTGTTTCATTCATTCATTCAGCATGTTCATGAATTAGATTCAAGGCAGCCATATTCATATGTCATAAGTAGGCATACTTCAACATTTCGAAATTATTGGGTCGAGTCATAAGCAAAATCCGTTTCCTATCAAAATTATCAATAAGTCATCTCATCTGTCATATTCATCCTTTTCGTCCTCCATTTTGTTGAATACAATCAGAAAAACAAAAGAACGAAATATCGAGACGTGTCATATTTGACGTTTGCTTGCTATATGAGGAAGATAGCTGAGAAATTATCATTATATTGTTCTATAATGAGAACAAAGTAAATGTCTGATAAGAAACGCATGTAACTATGACTTGGACCTCTTATTTCTTGAAATTGTAGTGGAAATTGTAGATTTAATGTTATTATTTGAAGGTGAGCGGTCACCCATCCGACCACGATCACCCCCTCGCTGTTGTTGCATTGAAGGAGACCCTCTAGGAATGCATTGCAATGTCGTCCTGCAAGCGCAGTGAATAGCCCCGAATGAGAGCACTCATGATTGATGGGCTAATTGTGCGGTCAAACGCCCAAACAAGCATGCACGCCGGCCGTGGCTGGGCAAATTCATTGGTGGTGTGCGCGAATCGGCGCGGATATGCAGTCGTAACGACGAATTCGCATGAATCTCGCGCGATTTCGCCCAAAGCTTGCCGGCCGACAGACATCCCCACCCTGGGTATATATGCGGGCCCAGCGCGAAGAGTCGCGCAGTTCCAACGCGTCCTCCAACGAACGAGCCGTGTGCACAGCAGCAATCAAAGTTCTTCGCCTTTTGCTACCACACACACAGCCAGCCGAGAACAGAGCTCACATTTCGGTGTGCCGCACGCAATCAGTTGTTTTTTCCGTGCCGTGCCGTGCCGTGCGCAACGTGTTCGCCGAGTGCTGCGGAGTGCGTCGTCTTCAGAGCGTCCCCCAGGTTACTGCCAGCGAGTGCCACTTGGACATCATCCATCAGCGCTAACAGCATCGATTAGGTTCGTAGAAATGAGGCATTGCATCGCCTCGCATTCCTTGATTCTTCCATTCAGAGCATTGCATTGTAGTTGAATCGACGACCAAATCGGCGTTTCGTGATTGTTTCGACGGGCGGTAGCCGGCTGCCGGTTTATCGATCCGACGACAACGTGCCTGTAGAGTTGTAGGTGTGCGCACCCTGCTGGCAGGAAGGGCTCACGGATTCGGAGGGTGGCTTTCCCCGTCTGGATGCGCGATGCAGCGACATTTTGTCGTCGTGTTTCGCCGGTCGCAATTCCGCGTGAAAGTCCAATAAGAAAGGCGAGGATGACCGCTTCAATCATTTTTGCACAATCGCGACCGACGCGCTCTACATTGTTGTTGTCATTGCTTGCAATTTTTTGTGTAGCGCGCGGCGTAAACAAATGGCGGTCGCTTTTTGCATGCGTCGATTACTTTTTGCATCAGTCGATTGCTTCTTTCTGCGTCAGTCGATCCGATTCCGTTGTCTACCATCTTCACCGCATTTCGCTTCACGCGTTTTGTTCGATTCCCATGAATACTAACCGACGATCCGTGCTGATGATCCGCGATGATGCGGCCCATTCAGCGCCGCTTTGTGTCGTCGTCTTCGCAGCGCTCTCGAATTTGCAATAAACAATTGCGCTAAACGCCTCGCGCGACAAATTTCCCATGTGGCCCCACAAACTTCGACTGTTTCAAACGCAATTGCTAGAAAGAAGAAAGAGGTGTTATGATTTATTGTTTGATCAACACGTTCGTTGTTTCTGTTTCTGCTCGGAAATCTACTGTACTATCAATTCAATTAGGCCGAATCAGCAGCGGCACAATGAACTTCTGCGAGTACGTCTTCCATTTGCATGCTTCACATTCCAATCCGATTATTGTTTTGTTGCCATTCCGCGGCATGCGATGCGCGCAATTTGTTAGTCTAGCGAATTCCGCAGGAGATTCAGCAGGAAGTTTCGCAATGCTTCACCAAACCACCAGGTGAGTGGTTGACGACGGGCCGAATTGAGCGCATTTCGACTGCTCCCTTGACATTGAAAATGTTGTGCAGGCCAGGATGGCTGGCATTGGCAGTGACTTTGTAGGCTGCGTTTTGTTGCTGGGCGTGCGCGTGCCGCACGACACCGGTTTATAAATAAATTCCGAAAAACCTCCAACAAAGACGGCGCAGCCAGACGTGCAGTGCGCGTCGGAGGAAGCTAAAAGCATGCTGGAGGAATCGCAACCCCAAAATGCCTCAGATTCCCGGTGGGTTCGCAACGGGCGAGCAGCAAGCGCCATCAATGAATCAACAATTTCAATTTTCATGCCTGCCTCATATGTGCAATTCAGTAAATTTGTCATTGCATGCGCACCGAGTTTGCACCGCACGTTCAAACATTTCAATCATGCTGCTCGTCGCCGTTTTGTTGCGAGCGAACCTGGGGCAGCAACTCTCTCAATCCAGTTATCACATGGCAACGTTCACCGGCGCGCGCGCGCCGAGAATAGAAGTGCCTTTTATGGGGAGCAATTGCTGATACTTTCGTTGGAAACCAAATCGATTGATGTGCTGGATCCAGTCGCGCTCAGCGAGGAGAATTTCACCAGTTTCACCACGTCGTTTTCATGGGTATTGACAACAGTTTCATTTTCTGCGCGTTCAAATCTCTACAATTTTATATTTGATGGGTGTTGATAGTTCATTAACAGTTTTACATTTTAGGAGCGCTGTTGATTCAGTAACATTTTCATATTTGATGGGTCCATCACGAGGCTTGCGTTTCGGACATAAATTAACACATTAAAATCGTAATTACGATTCGTTGCGTGCGCCCGAATGTAATAATTCCGAGGGCAATTCAAACAAAAATCTCGGCCGGTGAACGGCGCTGATTGATGGCGCGCATCTCTTCTTCGCCTTCTCCATCGGCGGAACCATCTGACTCGCGTTGGTCAGCTGCTCGCTGGGGCCACAATCAACTGCACAATAAACGGCGAGATACCGCTATGCTGTATCGAGATTAACTGCAGCCGCGATCGACCTTAGCCAATTACCCGAGCGCATAATTAGCGAGACATTCGAACTGCCTCCCCCCAAGGTTGCATGCATACGCCTTCTGCGAACGACCAGATAGCAGGACGTTGCCGCTGGTTGCTTTTTTGCCCGGCGCTTTTATCGCCGGAAGCGACGGGCGCGTGGATATCCCTAAAACGTTTGCTTTTTCCGTTTGCAGAGCCGAAGATGAACGGAATGAACGGGCACGCCAACGGCGAGCTGAACGGCTGCGGCGACATCATCACCCAGAACCAGCAGAAGGGCTGCTGGACGATCGGGCTCATCAACTCCAAGTATCGCTACCTCACCGCCGAGACGTTCGGCTTCAAGATCAACGCGAACGGCGCCTCCCTGAAGAAGAAGCAGATCTGGACGCTGGAGCCGGAAAGCCCCAACGCGGGCGACAGTGAGTTGTTCATGATATCCATCATCGGGGCCGGCTGGATGAGCCGTCGGCGATGACGGCTTGTTTATTGATGCAGCGCGCTGACAGCGCACTAACCATCACCATGCTTCATGCTCTTTCTCGTTTAGGTCTGATCTATTTGCGCTCGCATTTGGACAAGTACTTGGCGGTGGACTCGTTCGGGAATGTGACCTGCGAGAGCGACGAGAAGGACGGCAGCTGCCAGTTCCAGATCAGCGTCTCCGAGGATGGCAGCGGTCGCTGGGCGCTGAAGAACGTCGTCCGCGGCTACTTCCTTGGATCCACCCAGGATAAGCTGACCTGCACCGCGAAGGTGCCCGCTGACGCCGAGTTCTGGCACATCCACCTCGCCGCCCGCCCCCAGGTACACCACCCCCAGTCGGCTGGGTGTTCTCAATGCACTGCTCTCGTCTCTCTTGCAGGTGAATCTTCGCAGCGTCGGCCGGAAGCGGTTCGCGCACCTCAGCGAGAACCTGGACGAGATCCACGTCGACGCGAACATTCCGTGGGGCGAGGACACGCTCTTCACGCTCGAATTCCGGCTGGAGGAGTCCGGCAAGTACGCGATCCACACGTGCAACAACAAGTACTTGAGCATGAGCGGCAAGCTGGTGGACGTGTGCAACAAGGACTGCCTCTTCGCCGCCGAGTACCACAGCGGGCAGCTGGCGCTGCGCGACCGCACCGGCCAGTATCTCAGCCCGATCGGGTCGAAGGCCGTGCTGAAGACGCGCTCGAACACCGTCACCAAGGACGAGCTCTTCTCGCTGGAGGACTCGCTGCCGCAGGCCAGCTTCGTCGCGTCGCTGAACTCGCGCTTCGTTTCGGTGAAGCAAGGTGAGTCAAGCCCAGCAGCCACCAGCATCAGATTCGCCGATTTGCACGACATCCATGCCGATGCCAATTGAGCGCGTCCGGCCTCTCCGCGTTCGTCGTCCTCCTTGTCGCTGTCGTTTCGCTGATTGCAGGTACAACACGCGACACCGTATGCGCCGCGCGCGCTCGCTCGCGGGGCAACAGCTGGACAGCGTGCGCGCTTGTTTGATGAGATCTCGTGGACGGCGTGCCCGAAAGTTCGCCGGCGCAGCAGCTGATCGGGCGCATTGCACTTGGAAGGAAATCGCGCGCAGCGCACGAAATTGAACCGTTTCTCGGCCGGCACAACTAACAGCACATTCACGATGGTCCGCGCTGAACGACAAAAAAACAACAACGAGTTGTTTGGTGCATGAATTCTCGAATGTGGCATCTCGATGCTTCCACCATATGGCACCGTAGGGCGCATTTTTTCGGTGCGCCCACATATTTCAATTTCGTTCGCTCCGAAGAAGCCTTTCAGACGCGTCGACGTATGGATGCCATACGAGTCTCAAGGCCACGCAATCGTCTCGAATGCGTCGCGTCGTGCATTTGAAATGAGGCTGTGCGAGCCCCATACACACTCGAAAAACAGGCAAGAAGTGCATGGATGCAGCCGAGGAACGAACGGCCGACGGAGTCGATATAAATTATTAATAACCAACGCGTGGCATGGCTAATCAGTAGGCAGGCATTATGTTCCATCGACGCGCACTTACGCGTCAACAAACAAACAAAGCGATCGCTTCAAGCATCATCAACAATCATCCTGCAGCGCGAGGCGCGATTAGAATGGCGGCATCGCTGCCTGGCGTGATTTATGAACGCTTCTCACGGGTATCATCATCATCATCAGCATCGGCATCGCGCAAAAGTAGCAAATTACATCCGATTGTGCCGGCACATTTGAATATGCAGCCCGACGCGAACGGTGTATCAGTTACGTTCGGCGTGCACGATGCGTGCGAGAGCAGGAAAAGAAAATCAGCGCGACGCGTCGAGAACGGACTGTCCCCGCAGTCAAGCAAATCGCTGCAAGACAATCACCTGGCTGTGAGCGCGCGTGTGGCGCTTTTCGGCCGCGGTTCAGGTCCAAGTTGCAAACACAACACCGCGCGCGCATGAAGAAGCGGCCGGCATTCTCCCATTACTCATTACAATACACTCTAATTGCGCCTCATTAAAAGCAAAAAATGAAACGAAGACATCGACGTGGATGTGTTCGAGAGCTGGCTGGCCGAATCGGCCGACGTCGTCGAACGGAACATTGCGGATTCGAACGGAGAAGAAGGAACTGGAACTGAAAACGCTCTTTCTCGACGATGTATACTCGAAATGCTCACGCATTGGAACCTCGTCGCGTGATCGCTGCCTTATCACTTGACTAGGTTCGAGCTCACGATCGTTTTGTTTCTGGCGCATGGAGGCATGAATGCTTGCGTGCCGGTCGAAGAAGACGAGCAACCCGAGCCTCGTCGACACGGCCTATCGATAAGTCGGCGATTGTTTCGCGCGGGGCGCATTCAAATGCACCACGTTTCCGCGCCGCGCGCTCCTCCGAGCGATACACCAAGCAACACGCCTTGGCATTGTGTTATGTCCGCGCGGCGTGTATTGTGTTAGGTAAAGGTCGAGTTCAAAGCCCTCCTCGGAGACGACGCGCTCGGGCTCGGGCCCCGGTGGTATCGGCTGCGACTCTTCGATCCATCGCTAATGCGCTTAGAGTGTAATCACAGCCGCGCTTATTTATCGCGCGGGCATAAATAAGAAAGCCAGAACGATGTTTTCACTCCATCGTCGACCCTACATGCGGCGAACGAGATTATGCTCCGCTCGAGTAGACGCGCACATTCGTCTGGCCCGTCGTGTGGGATGCGGAAAAAGTTGAGATGCAACAGACTCGCAGCAACTCCCAGACGCGCTCGGTCATGAGGATGAGGCATGGGTGATGCCCGAGGGCGATTTTGTTTGGCCTAGGTTTTGGGAAGCTATGGCAACACCCATGATGACTAACTTTTTTCGGGGAGGACTCCCCCGGGGTATTGATTCCCGCGTGGGGCGCACCCCATGCGTTGACGGTGCGCTCAAATTTTGTTGGCCCGCTTGGAAATTACAAGCATGGAAATTAGAAGCTACGTAATAATATACGACGACGACGACAAATTGAGTTTGTGTGTTGTGATTTCCGGCCGGATGTCTGATTTTAATATCTAATCGTTTATAATTACATTGCCATACAGAGTCGCTTGAATGCGAAGGAAAGAAGGAAAGCAGAAAGAACCGTGCGTTGAAATGAATGCTCGAAAGCCAAAAAGAATGCGTGATGCGATAGCGTTGGGGAAGTTTCAAAAGCACCGGAAACACTCAGCAATCATACAAACGAAGTTCGCTCTGAAGAAGTCATCCACTTTGACAAAGTCTTACGTTGCAGTTGGGTTGACTGATGTTTCTAACGTTTTCTAGGTGTCGATGTGACCGCTAACCAGGATGAAATCTCCGACCATGAGACCTTCCAGCTAGAGTTCGACTGGAGCACGAAGCGTTGGTACATCCGCACCATGCAGGATCGCTACTGGACGTTGGAGACGGGCGGTGGCATCCAGGCCTCTGGTGACAAACGCTCTTCGAACGCGCTCTTCGACCTCGTCTGGCAAAACGACGGCTCTCTAGCTTTCCGCGCCAATAACGGTCGCTACGTGATCACGAAGCGCTCCGGCCACCTGTACGCCACGTCGGACGCCATCGACGACACGTGCAAGTACTACTTCTACCTCATCAACCGCCCCATCCTGGTGCTCAAGTGCGAGCAGGGCTTCGTCGGCTACAAGTCCGGCAGCAACCCGAAGCTGGAGTGCAACAAGGCGACCTACGAGTGCATACAGGTCGAGCGCGGCGAGAAGGGCATCGTCTACTTTAAAGGTAGGACCTGGTGCATGGCAGGACGTGGTGGTGGTAACGTATCGTCGGTTGCAGGGCAAAACGGGAAGTACTGGCACGTCGACTCCGAGGGCGTCACCGCCGACTCGGACACTCAGGAGGGCTTCTACCTGGAGCTGCGCGAGCCCACTCGGCTGTGCATCAAGAGCGCCCAGGGCAACTATCTCACCGCCAGCAAGAACGGCCTCTTCCGCTTGGGCGACACGTCCATCGAGAATGCGACCCAGTGGGAGTACTAGGCGCCGGCCCATCCGCATGCGATACTTGTACTATACTTTTATTTCGTTTCCTTTTCCATATTTATTGTCGCTAATTTATTTTTGGTACTGCGGTCATATTTATCTCTGAAATTCAATCACACATCCAAGCAAATCGCATTCGAACTGACATGAATCAAATGCCCGCCGAGCTAGACCGATATTCGATACCAATTTTCACTAATCGTATTCGTAATGGCGGTTATCATCGAGTCATTGGAACCTGCGACTCGTCGGTTTTCTTATTGCAATATACTGCAAGTAGCAAGTAATATCAATTTTTATAATGATTTTTATATCACGGCACTTTTTATGCATATTTCTACATATATACATACATAATATATTTATATACATATTGTATCTACATTTCTACCATATTATTCATTGAAATTATTTCACGCCTCAATGAAGTCTACTTATACACATATACTATTTTATATCCTAACATTCGTAAGTTATAGCAAAGAAAAGCAAGACAATATTGGTTGATTATGATTGGTTTTCTGCAATTCCTCTGCAAGTGATTAGATAATGTGATTAATTGATTTGATTTCCGAATGATCTGATCAAATCACCAAACTATCTGGTAATCATATCGAAAGTGGCCAGAGCAACTAACATGAATAACATGAAGCAATCATGCAATACGAACGAACAAGGAATATTTTACTACGCCCATTGAAGGGATGAACTCAGTACGAATAAGGAAAACTGCCAAATTTTGTATTTTTATATCACACACATAATCCAAAAAATGATGAAAGTCCATGTATACAGATGCTATCAATTACCAGTCCATCGCTCTATATTTCTACATTTTCATGAAAATGTACATACTACTTTCTTCGCGGCGCGCGATACACACACCCAATGTGCACGCGCGCGCATTTTGCACGTTTGTTGATTTGCAATCGCAATTATCGATGTTTGTAAACTCGAATATCATCCACTCGTCTTTCGCCTATCATTTCGAATCGAACGATTCGCCCATTGCCGACGCGGCCACCCATAATGTATCTTGTTTCATGACAATGATCTAGTGATTAATAAACATTATTGAATAGTTGTCGTATTACATAGATGATGATGTACCACAGTTGTGTGTCAGTGCTGAATGTCTGTCTACTAATGGAATTATACTCTAGCAATTAATTCGTACACTTACGTGGCTGCAATGCTCAACCCATTGAAATCGCAAGAAATATATAGAATTTCGCAAAAAACCTGTTGCGTTTTATTAGCGCGCATTCCTGGAAGGGAAAGATCGTGAATGATTGTTCTCGCTGCGTTTTATTGCTATTTTGTGCACGTTTTTACCTGCAATCCATCCAATCTAGTGTCACAATGATAATTAAAGCATTAAAAATTTCAATTTAATTGAAACGATGCGTTCTTTGACATCAAGCACTTTTTTTATGGTGGCTAACACATATATTGTTAGCTCTCCATGAAAGTCGTGCGAAATTATATCATTTTCAATTTCCCAGTTTGAATTGATATTGACGATATGTAGCATTCAACCGTCATAAATCAAATCAAGGGAAATTTCCGGTCTATACCGGGAAATATTCCGTGAGTAGGAAGGAATAACGACTTGTGATAAATAACTTGTCGTGTTCTTTGATGTTTTTTACCTTGATTTATTTGGCTATTTATGCAGTTTTTATCTATTACTTTTTGCAATTTAAAATGGTCTTATTAAACATTACATAGTTTGAAATCCCCATTTGATTCAAAATCTCATATGAAAGTTTGTTGATGGCTTTGATAAGTGTTGAATTCGTTCCTGAATTTCTGATTAATTTCGCTACCTTTACGACAACATGTAATACTTTGTGCATTTCCGGCGTGTAACTAATTTATCTCAAGCACTACTCAAGGAAAAGTTAGAATGGAGAGGAAAATTTAATGAAGATCAAAGTCAAAGGCGATGCAGCTGAATTAGTTTTCCAATTAAAATCCAACGTTTCGACTGATTACTTCAAAATTTCACAAGAAGATTACCATTTGTTAATGGAACTGTTTTATTGCTATCAAAAACCTATTCCAATCAATTGGTACATTGCAAATCACATTGAGCAAATTCTCAGTAATTAGTTTTTTGTACAGTTGAAAAATTGAACATTTCAAACAATGTTATGTGAAATAAGAGCTTATTTAAAGAAGATAGATGATATCTTTGATGATGATTTTTTGTATCATGTTGTAGATGATATGGAGCACTATAAATAGGATCGTGAACGAGCGAGAATTTTGAGGGCGCGATGATTGCAGCGCGTTGCAATTGCGGTGTACTTCTTCGCCGCGATGCGGTGCAGGCCTGCGTCGTAGCCGCCTCCGTCGTCGTCGCCGCCGCCGCCGCTGCCGCCGCCGGCGCATTATTAAGCTGGCGGCACTAAGTTATTCGTCGGCGAGGGTTGTTTGCTGGCACATGTGTGCGCGGCGTGCGGCGTGCGAGAACGCGACATCCATCGTCCGCAGCGCAATCAACAAGTCCGCCAAAAAGTCAATTAAACTCTCGTCCGAGCCGCCTCCGAGGTCGGAGGCTGTCGCCGCTGCGAGCAGCGCACCAGAGCGTCCCTCTTCGGCGAGATCGCGCCCCCGCGCGCGCTCTCCACTTGTGCGTCGTGCGGCAATTACGCTTCGGAGACGATGTAAGTATGCATCTTGGTGTGCGCGTCCCGTCCCGCTGAAGGAAGCCCGCCGCGAAGATGACACGCGTGCCACGGGGGGCTCCATCCTTGTACGTCTTCCGCCCCGGCCGTCGTCGCCGTCGATTCATTCATTAGCGCGCGCGTGTCCGAGGGAAGTTTGCGCCCGACAAGCAATTACATCACGCTCTCCTGCTGGAAGTGCGCGCCATTAATATGATTGCATTTTTTCGCGCCGTCCCATTATCAAGTTTCCGCGCCGCCTCCGCCAGCGGGTTGATTGCCTAATGAGTATTTGTCGCGTCCGGGGGGGCGCAAAAAATATGGAGTGGAGCCGTTGTTGGTTGTTCTTCACGTCGCTGCTCTTCCTGGTACTAAATCTTCATCAATATGACGTGGATGTAATTGGTATTAATACCGACTTTTGAGACGAAATCGAGATTACGCCAATCAGACAGGAACTCCAAAGTTGTACGTTGTTGACACGATGCGATCTAAAAGTATAAAAATAGCCGGATTAGTTCATTCATTTGCACCCGATGAGCGCAGATTTGTACGCGGGATAATAAATGCGACGTCGATAAATCTCAATTGCACGCCGTTTCAATTAAAACACGCGAACGCAATCAGCACGTAATGGACGCGCGCGGGAGGGAAATGAATAAAAACGTGATTTTATGACGGTCGCCGGCCGAGATGGCGCGCACGATGAGTGCTAGTTGGGCAAACGCAATTAAAAAGTTATTAAAAGTTATTCACTCGCCGTCGCCGACGATTGACCAGCACGGACGTGGAGGGACGCGCCGGAAAAATGCATAAACGGCGGCGAGCGAGCGCTCGCCGAGCGAAAGCCATCAAAACCAATATGAAAAGGAAACAATGAACGTGTGGGAAAACAGAAAAGAGTGCGGGGTTTCGGGGGAGGCGGCGGTGGCGCTTAGGAGCACTCAACGGCACGTTCCCATCGAACAACGCGCCCTCGCGAATTGGCTCGTTCCGTTTGTTTATTTGTTTGTTGAAAGACGCGCGCGCGGCTGGAGGAAATTGCGGAAATAAGCGGCACATACCGGGGATCAATCAACGCGTGCGGCGAATACGGGAGGCGGCCGAGCGTGTTTATGTAGGCGCGCTGCTTCGGAGATGGCCCACGCGTCCCATTGTATCCGATCATTCATCATCTCGACGACGTCGTCGGCGTTGTCGCCGCCGCCACACAGCCGCAGGTCGCAATATCGAGCAATCGGCTGGCTGACGGGGGGCGGCGGCGGCGCTGGCTTGCAATGCATCTGTAGCTGTCTGTCCGCAGAATGAAGAAGTCGGAGCTGACGCTCGTGCGCGACAGCGACTCGATGCGCTCCATCAGCTCCGAGGATGTGTCCTTCCCGTCGGAGGGCCGCTACTGCTGCACGAAGACGAACCCGGCGCACGGCCGCGGCCGCCGCCTCCACCTGCTGCAGATGCTCGTCCTGCCGTTCATCCCGATCTGCGCGCTCATCGTCCAGACGGCCTTCTCGCTGCACAACATCATGCTCTATCGGCAGGAAGTGCGCGGCATCGACGCCCAGGTGAGTACGAGTTGCGCGCGCGGGGGCGGCATCCTTTCGTTATTCGTTTCCTCAAACGCGCCAAAAATTGCATTCCGAGAGCGGGATGTGAAATGCGATGCTGTCGGACACATCGTTAGCAAACCCAGCACGTCGAATCCGCCGATAACGATAACGATAAGTGCGAAGCGGGCGCGCTTCCGGTTTCAATACATATTAACGACTCCCTTGGATGCGCCCACCGCCGCCGACGACGGACGTGTCCCATGTCAGCCGGCCGGCTCCGTGAAGACGTTCATTTATGATGCGTTGCCGCGCCCGATAAGTCTATAACAGAGTCGTTACATGTTACGTGCGGCGCTCGTTAGCCGCCTCCAGCACGCTACGCGTCTCAGCGCATATTGCAGCCATAAACACTCGCCGGAACGACCCAATTGAAAACGAACACGCCAATAACATAACACCGTCGTGTGTCATTCATCCGGAATTGTCGTCGGCCGAGATTCCCTTCTCCCATTCCCGGAAAACTACAAAAAAACAAATGTTAGACAATTAGCTGAAGCAGTCCGGGCGGAAAATTTTGCATGTCGCAATTTAATTGACCGCCTGTTTGCGTTCTGATGCATTCGAACCATAGCAAAACGTTGCGTTGCGCCTACCTTGATGACACAAAACGACCACGACGATGTGCGCGCCGAGCTGGGGGGCGGTCGCCACCATGGACGGCGCCGATCGAGGGAAAAATTCAACCGCCAACATCGCAATACTATTTATTGCCATTAATTCGTTTCGGCGTGCGACTGTCGGCGGCGCTCGTAATTAAAAACCATTAAGGAAACACCGGCTGACATATGATCAAACATCGTAAATCTTCAGCCGGCGCTCGCGTGCGGACACCGCCAACGGAAAGTTACCTCTCTTCGCTGCGTGCTGGGCGCGATACTTAATTGCGAGGAAGTGGTGCCGCCCGCCGCCACCTCCGCCGCCGCCGCCGTGGAGACAGCCGGGGGATGCCGGTTCGAATTCGCATTTTTCGCCGCCCCGGCCGATTTCAATGCATAAATAATAACGGCGCGCTGCGTGTGAGCGCCACGCCGCCTCCGATTTGGCGCGCCGTGACACATCCCGCCTGATCGCATATGATGCCATGCAGATGAGCTCCGGCGCGGAGATAGTCATGCATGTAATGAGGTAGCGCAGGCGGCACTGCGATGGATTTTTGCCTGCCGGAAGCGTAATCGGATGTGATTTCGCATATTCTCTGGTGCGTTGTGTTGCAGGTGACCGAGGCGACCAATTTGGGCAAGGTGGTGACGCAAATGCAACTGGAGCGCTCCGAGGTCGCCTTCTTCGTCTACACTAATGGCAATCGATTACGGTGAGGAAAACGCCTAAAAAGTCCTAAAATTAGTAGTTGTTTCAATGTGCATCAAGAGAAAACTTACATTTTATACTTGGACCTGGTGCAGGTCCATGTTCTATGTGCTCAACAAAGCCCGGAAGTAGAAAGACTTGTTGTTATCCATGAAGACCATACCAGGAAGTAATATTTGCAAAATTACATTTCCAGATCCAATCTACAACAGCGTTTCGAACAGACGAACGCGTCGTTAGCGGCTGTGGGTAGCTGGCCACCCATCTACCTGCCAGGAAGTAACCTCTCCCCGCTGGACAAGGACACGTTCGTGTCGCGCCTCGAGCTCTTCAGGTACGTTCCATCGCAGTCCTACAAATCGCAATCAAAATCAATCAGCCGATACAAATCGACTTATTTACGCCGGTATATTGTTTCCGCCCTGTTGGAACGTGTGCGTGGCCTGATTAGTACATTCATGCCGCGATACCAGTCGCAGATAAGACACGAATTACTCTTACAATAATTGAGTGCATGGCTATTGTACACACGCTGGTGGTGGCAAAGCAGGACGTGCGTGTAATGAAGGATAATGCCGCCTCAAGGACTGTTGATTGAACTCATCAACGCAGCCCGAAGTGAGCGCCCAGCGCTCGCGTACATATTGCTAATTAATCTTGCCACTACGAGAAATGATTAGTTAGTTATTTTCGCATTTGCCTGGTTAATGATTGCAATGTTTGTGGATGATGCGTAATTCCGACGAATGGGCACGGCCATTCAGCTGTACAGCCCCAACCCATCAAGCCTTGATGGCGATGTTAAACGGGGCCGGCATTTATCGTGCGGAAAGGCTGCAATTGAAACTAATCAGGCTTATTCGGAATGTTGTGTTTTGAATGGTGCATACCCTGAACGTAACGACTCTCTGTTGACCCACGACCGTTATCCATAGTAGCAATTGTAGCCATTTTGGGGCCCCAGTATCTCGCAAAATCAAATGATAGTAGTTTATGATGTCAAGGTTTGAATGTCAGTTGGCAGGTAACCTCTAAAAAAATGTTGGTGCCCCAGGTCCAAATAGCCCTAGTTCGTTATCGCTGCAACCTTTAACGCGTGGTAATGTTTCAGGCAACGTATCTCCTCGGAGGAGAGCTCCATGACGGAGGTGCTCAACTGGTACACATCGGTGAACGCGGCCCTCCTGGACCACCTCACCAACCAGATCAAAGAAACGGATAGCAGCGGTGTCTGGCGTTATCTGCTAGCGTTCAAGAACCTTTTGCGTAGCATCGAATCGACAGGCATCGCCAGCGTGTACGGCGTCAACTACTTCGGGCGCGGCCTGCTCACCGGCAACAGCTACGTCTACTACATCCACCACGACGCCGTCGCCAAGGACCTGCTGAACGGCTCGCTCAACTACGTGCCCATGCTGAAGCAGGTCTACAAGCAGCTGACCAGCTCGATGGCCAACTACGGCACCATCAAAAAGCGGTACGTATGGGACCTGGGGGTCGGTTTTGCTCCGTGCGTGTTCACCACCACCTGGTGCTTTCAGGGGCGACATCATCATGCTGAACATCAAGCGCCAGCCGAACATCACCGAGGCGATCGACTACTTCGACTCGATCGCCCATTACACGGACGAGCTGCGGAAATTGCAGCGCGAACTGCGTCACAAGATTAGGTAATTGCCGGCGTTTAATTGACGATGGCGGCCTCAACGGGGGCGTGCGCGCGGCCTGCCTCCCTCTGATTGCAGGGATTACGTGACGGCGAACCTGCACGACGCGGCGAATAAGGAGGCAATCGGCATCGCCATTCTCGTCGTCGTCCTTGCTGTGTCTCCAATTATCATTTGGCTCGTCCAGAACGCAGTCTCCACTATTCAGGTTCGGCATGCTGCTCTATGGCCAACGATGATCGCGTAATTTCGCCATTTGCTTGTAATTGCAGCTGTATGCGGCTAATTTGGCGAGCAAAGCGAAGGAGTTGAAGCGCGAAAAGCGCAAATCCGACACGCTCCTCTTCCAGATGCTGCCGCTCAGCGTCGCCCAGCAGTTGAAACAAACCCAACAGGTTTGCATTGCATCCTTTTATTTCTAGCCATCTAATATTTCATCCTTTCGCTACATTTGTCCTTTTGGTACATCTGTTATTTCCCAAACACGGTACTACTTGTCCCAAAGTTGTTCCTAAAATTCTAGAACAAACAAGTTAAATCGAGGACTAATCCCAAACATTTTAGATCTTACCTTCATAGTAGCAACCCATGAATTAAATCCTAACGTAGGATATCCTTATAAACGATGACCTCATCTGGATTTCCAGAATTTTGACCTTTTGCCCGTTTTTGCACTCAGGTCCCAGCCGAATACTACGCCTCTGTAACCGTTTACTTCAGCGACATTGTCGGCTTCACCGAAATCGCCGCAGTCAGCACTCCGCTGGAGGTGGTGACCTTCCTGAATAAAATCTACAAGCTTTTCGACGCCCGCATCGAATGCTACGACGTCTACAAGGTGGAAACGATTGGCGATTCGTACATGGTAGCATCCGGCCTGCCGGTGCAGAATGGCAATCAGCACGTCTCCGAGGTGGCCTCCATGGCCCTGGACCTGCTGGCCGCCTCCGCGCAGTTCAAAATCCCGCACCGGAAATCCGAGCGGCTGCAGATCCGCAGCGGCGCTCACACCGGCCCCGTCGTCGCCGGCATCATCGGCTCCAAAATGCCGCGCTATTGCCTCTTCGGCGACACCGTCAACACCGCCTCCAGAATGGAATCCACCGGGGAAGGTATCCAAATGCTCCACGTATGAATCTCACACATGAAGTAATTTTTGAATCATTGTAGCATCCAAAATCCATATCAGCTTAGAGTTTAAGAAGGCTTTGGATGCTGTTGGTGGTTTCCGGACGGAGCATCGCGGCCTCGTCGATGTTAAAGTATAATTATACTTAATTTTGAGTCTTAGGGGCAAATGCTACAGCTCGGTACTGTTTTAGGGCAAGGGGCCTATGGACACGTACTGGTTGACGTGCAAGGAGGGCGGCGTCAATCGGCACAATGAGACGGATGAGGCGAAGTTCTTTCCGGTAAGAAATTCGTCGAAGCAAGGTGCGAAAAGTCGAAATTTTCCATTTCAGGACGAAGACTGTGAGCCGATCTTCATGCGGCGCATTCGCGGCGAGTGCTACGTCTAAACCATTTTGCTTTGCTTCTCTTTCCTGTGCAGAGCTCTGTAACGATATGATTAATCGATTTTCGTTTGTGATATCAATGTAAATTCACTGACGTACCACACTAAATTATCATTTGTCCGCTCGCAACTTTTTGATGTCGTTTCATAAACGGGATGTTGTTGTTAGGTGTTGTCCTGTGTACGATGTCCAAGAAATCACGTAAAACGTTTCAATAAACGTATACTGTACATAAAATCAAGTATCAGAGTCCTTATCACTTGCTGATTCTAAAATTGAAACATGAAAATAAGTATGTTATTGAACAAATAACTGTAGAAATCATATAAGTGATAACTTGTAGCATAATTACCATCGTAGTTTCACCGTTTTTACATTCAATTTAGCTCTTGAACTTCTTTAAAACTCCAATTATAACTTTTTGCAATTCCAATTTGACGGTATGTGAACGTTCATAGGTGGCGCCACGAACCCTAAAATAAAATCTAGAATTCTTTGATCAAGTAGAGCGTTGGAAAAATTTGTTTAAAACAGTAACAACTGAATTAATGCGAGGTGACGTTATTAGCTTCCCGTTGAAAATATTCATTTTAGTCATGCAGTTCAGGTGAGTCACCAGCTCTTCCAATTCACTCCCATCACCATCTGGCCCAACTGGATGCACATATTTAAACAAAATTCATTGTAACCAGTATTATCTTTCGGTGCGTGTAATTAAATCAAAAATTCAATATGGATTTTTCGGACGTTTTTGAGAAAGAATATTTTGAAATGTTGGACGGTATTCGAGATAATTTTCAAGCAAATTTAAGCAGGGTAAGGCCACAAACATAACCTATAAGCGGCGTTTTAATATAAATTTTTCTGTGCGTTTATTAGCATATTCAGAATGATATCACTCGCAGTATTGGCGATAGTACCTGCACAAAGGAGTTCCTCGATGTGGGCTTTAATATGCGAGCATCTACAATGTAGGTACACATTTTTGTATTGAAATGAATGCATGTTGATATGAGACAAATCTGACAATCGATTAATTTGACATTTGTTTTGATACACAGATTGCTTGAGGAGGTAACATTGGTGAATCCGGTGAAATTCAGCGCGCCTGTGATAACGTGTGATCTTCTGAAACAGTATATTGGCATAGAATTTGATTTGGCAGACATGAATTTCGAAGGCAAATATTCATCAATCACTCAGGGCATGTTTGATATGGCAATATCCCAGTATGGCAAGATACGATTTGCCCTCAAAAACATCAAATTGACTGGTAGTATTGGATTCTACTCCAACCAGGATTCCCTTGTGCCTTGCAACTATGATCTCAACTATAACATCAAAGAAATTGAGACAAAAACCATCAGCTTTAAGCCCACAGGGCAGCCATGTGATTATGATTGCCAGCATGAAATCACAACACCCAACACCAATATTGTCACATCGTCAGTGATTGATAATACATTGCTTGGATTAATTTGGATTGAATTTCTGCAGTACATTAACAGACATTTGGAAAGACTGATTAGTGGAAATGTTGTAGAATTTTCATTTGGTGAAATGTTCTATGATGAACCAGAACAGTATAAGTATGTTTGCCTCTGTTGATATTCTAGTATTTAATTTAATCCATCAATTTTGCATGCAATATCAATACCAATATTTTGTACTAATTGTGCAATTTTGTGCAGGGCCTATGAAGAAAAGCGGAAGAAGTACGGCAACGAAATTTTCGACAAAAAAATGGAGGACTTTAAGCGTGTATGCCTTGGGTCAAACCAGGAGGCAGTGCAAGAATGCCCCCTGAAGATCAGTTTCTACGTGGAGGATGATATTTATCAGTTGGTGGCCAACACCTGTCGCATTGACAATTTGGACCTGGTTCGGCTAACTGATGCGAGCTTCTATGAAGAAGATGGTGAAACCGTTTATTGTGCGCAAGTTGCGCTCAAGGATTTCACGGTGAGTTTCATTTTATCCTGCATTTTTCTATTTTGCTTTAGAATTTTACATTTCAATTCTATGACATATTGAAAAGTGATAATGGTTGATTAATGACAAAATGACAATTGAAATTGATCGTCTGCCATTTTGTTGGTGACATTTTTGAAATGATTAACAAAATGGTGGCTGTTATTAATGAATTCCTAACACATCATGTAATTGAAGGCCAAATAAGTTTTACAAATAACATGTTTATTGTTTCAAATTCGTCAATATTTTGAAATTGGGAAATTCCTATCGAATTGCCTTTTTCAGATATGTTTACAAATATAACATTGTTGATTTCTATTCACTGAAACGTGCTTTCGTCTATTTCCTAGTACATACTGGATAACTGCGTGATCAGCACATCCACAACAAAGGTCGAAGGTTCGCTGAAGTTATCGCCGGACCGCCATAAATTCTTCGTGAAATTCCTCAACTTGAAGCAAGCTGCTGAAAACAATTACCATGTTCGTTTGAGTTTATCGGATTTAGAGTGAGTACCCTTGCATTTACACTTCCCTCTAGCCACCGTCCAGTTTTGCCTGTTTCTGCAAATCCTTGGGAACCTTCTTCGTCGAGCGCTTCCACTCAGAGTTCGGGAATTCTTTTCCAGCGGCGTCACCATCACCGAACGGCAGCTCGGCGAGCATGACGAGCGTATTTACAACGACGTCATGGAGAAGCTGGAGCCCTACATGCTCGGCCACGTGCGCTACTATGCGAACAACATCATCAACGCGTTCGCGAAGAAGTTCAACGAGCGCGGCCACAACCGCGAGGTCTGCTGATCGAGTGCTCTCTGATGGCCACGACGCCGTCGCCATCCCTCTTCGCTTTCGTTTTCGATTTTCATTTCCATATCAAGTTCCCAGTTGTTTGTTCAGGTTCAATTTGCTGATGTTTAGTTTTCTTGTTTCTGTTAGTCTGTTGAGAGTTCGGTCACTTGTAGTCACTCGATCGGGTTTGACACCCCTCTCTTTCAAATTTCGCTTTCTTCGTTCGAACGTTTCTTGTTGTTTTCTGGGTCGGTGGAACATCGGTTCTGCTTATCGATATCATCTTTAGTTGGTCTGTCGACCGAGAGAAAAAATATTACTTTTTTTGTTAACAATTGTAGTCTTATGATTGATTGGAAACTCATCTTCGAATATGCTGCTGTGTGTATCGCACGATCATCATCCTGTTGCAGAATCACAGATCGATGATTGATCCGGTCGAGTGTGACGATTGGTGAATTGCTGCGATCCATCGCCATGCTCGTCCGTCATACTCATAAGAATTGCTATCATCCGCGCCTGGGCTTTCGTGTTGGCCGTCCTCCAGGTCACCAGTGCTCGCTCCGCGTACGACCATCACGCTGATTGCTGACCTGGGGAACGATCACTGCGAACTCCCACGTGCTGAATTTTCATTTCTTTACGATTCCCTGTTTGCTTAGGCATTTACATTTCACTAGTAGTACACCATCCATAAACTACTTGCTGGCTTCCATATATTGCATTATTAGTAGTTATATTCACGTTGTTTGAATTCTTTCTTGAATCTTCCTTATCAGTCGAGGTTTGTTACTGTGATCAAGTTGCTTTACTCATGTTTACACGTTACGTTACACTTACTTGTTCCTTATTCTCATACAATTGCTGTCGGATTTTACTAATCTTGTTGTTCAATGAGCTTTGCATATTTTCGTGTTACACATTCTGATCGTTGTTCACTCGTTATATTCATTTGCTGTTCGATTTTTACCGTTCATAGTTTATGTTCGTTTCATTGTTCAGAGTTTGAGTTATTGTTCAATAAAAAAACTTCGAAAACCCAATGGTAGCTATTTAATGTGTTCGTAGTTTATTGTTTATTAATCATTAAATTTTAGAAAACAGTTCCAGAATTTCAGCAAAACTTTGTACAAGTTTATGAAAGAAGAAGAATTGATAGTCGAAAATATTGGATCCAGAAATCCATGTGACTATTAATTACCGGATTCAGATGCTGTTTTTTCAACATTTGTTGAAATAATTACATAACAACCGGTTGGTTTATTGAAAAAAGCCGCAAACATTTACATTGCTACTTGAAGCCATTAGTCAAATTCATCAACAGCTCTTCAAGTATTCAATGCAGTGTTATGTAATATGTACGTACTTTATTCCAGGAAATCATCACAATATAATTTTTTGAAAGCCGTTTTTTTTTTGGGAACTACGTGAAACCTGAATCGCCATAGGCGATCTCAATCATCGCTTTGTGCAGAGCTTTATACAAACTAAACTCGATATTTCCATGAACCATGCGATAACCCTACGTTCATGGAAAAACGTCGATGTAATTCAATGTTTTTATTTACATTCGAACATGCGCCTATTACAGCGACGAGTGTTTTGTTGACAAGCGAAAAAAGGAGATACACTGCGATTTCCTCAAGGCCCCTCAAGATTTGGTTTACAAATTAACAGCGCGCTCCCACCCAAACATTGCATCCAGCAACCGTATAAATAGCGCAACTGCTCGAACCGCTCTCAAAATCAATTAATTTCCCTCGATAGTTGTTCCCACGTGAATTGTACGCTTATCAATACGACATGAAATCGTTGACGCTTCTTGTTTTCGTTGCAGTTATCGCATTTGCATGTAAGTTGAACCGAAATAGTCCGAGAAACTTGAGCTAATTTGCGCTGTTTTAGGGGCTCAAACATGTACGGATGGAGAATCTAAGAACGATGGATGCAATCAGTGCACTTGCACGAACGGAATCTGGGCTTGCACCCAAAAACTTTGTGTGCGCCGGAGACGGCAAGCTGGAGAATGCACCAATGGTGAAGAGAAGATGCAGGATTGCAATCACTGCAAGTGCATAAACACCGGATGGGCTTGCACCAGGAAAGCGTGCCCGAAGCAAAAGAGGGCTGCAGCTTCCACGCCATCAAATTGTAATCCAGGCGAGCGCTTCAAGTACGATTGCAATTGGTGTACTTGCGCTGCTGATGGCCATTCGGCTGCCTGCTCTTATGCAATTTGCCCGCAATAAATTGTCATCATTTGTTCATTTATGTGATAGCTTTACGGCTTTATGTCCCATCGCAAGTGTTATTGATTTGATTACCGAATAAAATTTTCCAATTATGCATTAACGCAGCGATTTACATATGCTCCCTTGCAATTCGCAATCGTTTTTTTGCTGATAAGATAAAGCAAATGTTGATTGCAATTACTTTCTATACTTTCGAACTTTCAAAACCATTCTAGGTGGCGCTGAATACCGGAAGTTCGTTGATCATCACTGTCCCATTGGACTTTTTGGCAACAATCCAATTGGATTTTGCAATTCTATCAATTCCCCAAACCGAATTATTGCAGCATTTTGTTGTAAAAATTCGCATAATTGCGATGATTTATATAATCTATCAGTGTAACTGCGCATGCGTTATTTTGCCAGCGCGCACTTGATTAACCTAGATGGGGCCATCCGTTCTTTCTCGTGCTGCAGTCTTGGCAAGCTACACGCTCAAAATTTCTAGTGTCCACTAATAACTAAATACGCATCTAAAAATGGCTTTCGGCGACGTAAAAACCGAGCAGGGACAGAAGGAACTCAACGCCTTCCTGGAAGACAAAAGCTACATCTCTGGGTAAGTCAAATCCAATAAGACTAAGCCGATACGACTAAATATGTCGGTCCCAATTTTAGATACACGCCATCGCAAGCTGATGCTGAAACATTCAACGCCTTGAGCAAGGCGCCAGCTGCTGCCCTCGTGAACGCTCTCAGATGGTACAACCACATCAAGTCTTTCAGCGCTGATGAACGCAAGAAATGGGCGACTGGCGCTTGCCCCATGAAGACTGCCAAGACCACGACAGCACCAGCCAAGGAAGCTGATGATGATGTTGATCTCTTTGCTTCTGATGAGGAAGAGGATGCGGAGGCGGCACGCATCCGTGAGGAGCGCGTCAAGGCGTACTCAGAGAAGAAGAGCAAGAAACCGGCGCTGATTGCAAAGAGCAGCATCTTATTGGATGTGAAGCCATGGGATGATGAGACCAGCATGGCTGATATGGAGAAGAATGTCCGCACCATTGAGATGGATGGCCTTGTATGGGGTGCTTCCAAGCTTGTACCAGTTGGTTTTGGCATCAAGAAATTGCAGATCATGTGTGTCATTGAAGATGAGAAGGTTTCTGTTGATTTGCTGACTGAAGAAATTGAGAAGTTTGAGGAGCTGGTACAATCTGTTGATATTGCTGCTTTCAACAAGATCTAAGATGGTTTTTCTTCCTTGTTTTTGATATTTTCCATGTAACGGCTCAAAGTCGCCAGTTTGATAATAAATTAATTTGCAAGTACATATTTGTCTTTTCTACTACTATGTACAAATTATTAGTCTAATTAAGTCAATGTACTTTTTCATCATGCATGAATGTAAGCAAGGAATGAGTTAAAATAATGCTTTAATATTCTAAATAGTTTTATTCATACAAGTTACAAATTTACTTCATTAAAATTAGATATCAATACATTTCCAGAAGAACTCTCAGTAAGTCTTTTTGATCAGCATTCAGGTACTTCCACAACTCAGATTCCAGTTGTGCTAAACTATTAGTAAGACTGGAATCATTTGATTGACAAGTTAAGACCAAGGATTGCAATAGAAGAAATAAGGTTTGATCCATGCCAATTGACACAATGGTTTTATCCACATTGTCATTCCATGTATATTTCTCCAGTACTTTTGTGAGATTGGGTGACAAACTTTGCGGCACTGGCTTCAAGATTAGCAGAAGAAGTACGCGATTTATTTCGCAAAGCAGTAATGAATCTCGCCGCGCTGCATTTACCGGTGCACATTCAATAAGTTGAGTCATCTCAGTATATGTGTCTAATGCAGAAACATAATCACCTTTAAACAAAATAGTTAGCCAAATATTTAAAAAACGTGATGCATATATTACCCATATGAACATAATAACATCCCAGATGTTCTAAGCAATATAAACGCGTTTCTAGTGCACATGCATCATCATCATTCAGTGCATTGAGTGCAGCTTTTAAGTGCATCTCCCATTTATCAGTGTGCTTGAGCTGCTTCAGGGTTTCAACAATCTCCATGTTAATATTGATTGTAAGTATTGGATTATCTGGATATCTTGTAATTGCATGTGCATAACAGCTCTGAGCTGCATGTAAATTCTCCTGTGAGGGTGTAGTGCTGCCAAGAATATGTGCCTTCTTTTCTGCAGCTATGAACTGCTGGGCAGATCTTCGTAGGCATGCTGTTTCACCAGGTACATTCAGCAAGGATCCTTCACACTGTGCTGCTGCAATCCAGCACAGACCAGCATAGGCTGGCATCTCCTCATTTTCGCAGTATTGGCCTAGAGATGTGAATGCTTCACATGCCTCTGTTACATTCGGTTTACGTATAAAACGCCTGCAATGAATACACAACTCATGTTACGTTCTTATATTGCAAGGGTTGGTTTGAAGATACTTTTTTAATTTGCTAGATATCTTGCGGTATTGATCCAAAATTACACTGCCCGTGGAATCCGTACTCATTTCTTAATCGCAATGGGGCTTTAATTTAATAATTTTCTGCTGGTTTTAGTTTTCTCAATCAAATATTATAGTCTAGTATGTTTGATGAAAGGTTACAATGATTTGGGATGAAGAAGTTGCCTAAGTTGGTTTGGGTTTTATATATTTATTTCGACTAAATATTTATTTATTACAAGAATTTAGAGGTATTTCATTCAAGTTACAACAATATTCAAAGTATAGATAAGTTTTTTATTGAGTCTTAAAATCAGTCAAATACGTGAAATGCGGGTTGCCTACATTCATATACGTTTCGGAATTGAAAAATTACAAGTTACAAAGAAGTATCAGTGAACGGTTAATATTAACAATTTTATTATCAGAAATGCCGTCTACAAAAGTTGAGCCAGAATTTGTAACAAAACATGAGACATTCTTAACCAACACACGCGTTAAAAATGCAGGAAGAACAGTGAGATAAGAAATGAAGAATTTGTCTGCAAATTGGTGCACAGGACAAGCCCAGTGAACGAAAAGGATATACATATACATGTATAACATTGGGAGAGCAAAACCCGCTTATTTGGACCTCTTCTTGTTCTTAATCGGCCCTCTGTTTTGCTGCGGCTGGGGTTGCTTGCAAGCAGCGGCTTTTGCATTGACATTGGCGGACGCATTGGAAGACGTCAGCACGTTACTGGATGCTGCGCTTCCGGCCTGATTGGGGGCTGACTTTTTGACTGTGGAAGCATACGTGGCGTTAGTACGCAGGGCGCTGCGCGGAAGGACTTTGGCTGGAGCGGGATTTGGAGTGGTTGGAATGTCCCACATATTACCGCTATCTGCGTAGAGTGCGCGCAAGCACTCCTCGGCCATTTGGGTCGTCTTGTGCGGCGGTGCCGAGATGCTGCGGAAGATACAAGATGAGATTAGCTCCATGCTGCTGCTGTAGCTGACGCCGAGGATGCATAAACAATGCAACTGGGCCATCAGTTAGAGGTGAGTCACTTACTTCAATTTTGCTGTTCAATCGAACGTTTACGCCAGGCAAACAAAGACAAGAATCGGGTTTGTGATCTGGTGGTTTTCGCTATGCGGAAATGTTGCCACCGTGCGGTGCGTACTTACGTGTAGAACAAGTCCAAGCCTTGCCGGCAGAGGACTATGCCCTCTTCGACCTTATCGGTGTCCATGCACGCGAACGCCTTCTCGTACAGCTGCTCCACCTTGTTGTACAGCTCGACGACGGGCCCCAGGTTCACCTTGTTCTTGCAGCGCGGGCATTTGCCCTTCTCGTTCTTCACAGGCACCGTGAAGAAGTAGTCGCACACGGTGCCGCTCGGGTTGTTCTCCTTGTCGGTGCCATTGGCGTGCGGACACTTGACGCGTGTGTCGATGGTGTCCAGAGCGTCCAGCTTCGGCCAGTCTTGGATACAAGCAATGCACTTGCAGTCGAAGAGATAGCGTGCCTTCAGGTACTTGCGGCGCTCGTCGAGGGATTTGCGAGAGTAGTTCGGGCCGTAGTTATCGCAGATTTCCTCCCCAGCTTTGATTGGTTTAGCGGCACGTAGCACGATGTGTTTGCCAACAAAATGTCTGCAAGTACGAAAACCAGGTCAATTAATGCCCTACAGAGCTGACAATCATTGGTTTACCTGGTGACTGATGGAGTGCAGGAGTGATTGAACATGGAGGCACTGGAGTAGACACCCACGGCGATGTAGTTGGCAATAGCGCCCTGGAAGCGGTGGTTCTTGGTGAGGCGAGTCTCGTAGATTTCGTGCGCGTTGAACTGCAGCATCTGCAGATTGTAGAGCAGTATCTCGCCGATCTTGAATTGGTTCTCATTCGGAACAACTGTAAGAAGAGCAGCTGTGAGAACAGAGGGTCTGACAATGTGATACTTGAAGCGAATTCATTGCTACCTTTATCGTCGACGTATCCGAAGTAGCCGCATCGCTGCAGGCAGCGCAGCAGGAAGCTCGCCATGAGCGTGCGATGCAGGAAGTCCTCGGGCGCGCGGTACTCGTTCAGCGTGCACAGATTGTAGACGCCCTTGCCGATGCCCTGCTCGATGTCCTGGTGCACCTGGAGGAAGTACTCGATCGGCTTCTGCGTGACCATGCGCAGCGCGACGTGCGCCAGGATGCTCATGCCCGATCCGATGAGCAGGTCGAGGAAGTGGCACTCGTACTTGTGGTAGGTGGCGAGCGCGATGTTGCGGCACTCGACGCCGCAGAACGCCACCGAGGAGCAGTCCGGACAGCCGACCGGCGCCTCCAGCCTGAAAGCAGCGGCCGGCGCGCAGTAATTGAGGCGGTTGCGGGCGCGACGCGACGCACTCACCTGTTGTAGCAGTGGTGGCAGTGCGTGCCGAAGAAGTCGGAGAGCAGGCAGGACGCGTACGCCTCCTCCTGGACGATCAGCTCGCCGGTGGAGAGGTCCTCGCGCGCGACGACGAAGCGCCCCTTGCCGGTGGCGTGCTTGATTGTCAACTTGGCACTGGCGCCGCGCAGCTCGGGGTGCTCGTTGCGCCAGATGTCGAGCCGACGGCGGTTGGCGTACTTCGCGTTGACGTGCTCCTTGCGCAAGCTCTCATCTAGAAGTTGTCTCGCACGCTCATTGTTGTTAAGCAATTTGAGCGCAAGGCCCCTACAAACGTAGCACTTCTTCTCCTCGTTCAGCGCGCGGTAGCAGATCGCCAGCCGCCAGAACGCCTCCGCCTTGTAGCGCTCCGGCAGGCCCTCCTTGAGCGCGAGCTGCAGGTCCTGCATGGCGAAGTAGTAGCGGTGCATACCCATCAGGACGTCGCTGCGCGCCCACAGGCCCTGGCACAGCGACAGCCCGCTGTCCACCTCGGTGTTCTCGCCCGTCTTCGGTGCACGCAGGATCGCCTGGCTGAGCAGCGTCAGCGCCTTCGTCTTCTCGTCCTGCTGGACGGCCTTCTGCGCGTCGAAGCGGCGTGCGAACGACACCTCGCCACTCTTCTTGCGGTAGATCTCCTGCACGTGCGACAGGGTGGCGATCACCGGATCCTTTACCTTGAAATTCAAACAGTTTTAGTGTGACAACTGCTAGTTGCTGCTGGCCGGGCTGCTCTCACTTTCGAGTCGCGATAGATCATGCGGATGCGGTCGCGGTCCGTCTTCAGCTTGCCGAAGACCCCATGTATCCATTCCTTGCCCGCCGACTCCTGCACGCTTTGCGCGAATTGCATGAAGAAACCCTTCTTGTTTGACTGTAGCGTTTTCTCGCTACACAACGCCATATAATTTTTTACATCCGTCATTGTTGTGAATTTCCGCGTGCGTTTTTATTTTTCAATTTCTACAACATGCACCCCGTTTTACCGACAGCCAGCGCTTACCGAACGTTTCTAGACCGTGTATTTATATGCATCTTAAATTATGGAGAACTAAAAATAACTTACCAGCAGCCTATACGAACATTCAAAGCGGCTTGCATTGCCGGCTGTACACAAATGAGCAGTGAATTTGTTTGTCAACTGAATTATGTTTTGAACGATAGAGGTCGCATTAGATTTCAGTTTTCTCACAAATATTTATCGTTACATATCAATATTTTCACCTTTTTATATTTCTATTATTTTTTTATTTATTACGTGGAAGTCACCATTCCATATTTTCATTAAATTAAATATTTGTCGCAAGCTAGGCAACCAATTATAGTGGCAAAATTCGCCATTTTATTACCTTCAAGGGCCCCTACGGACATAACCAGCAAAATAGTCCGGATAAATCACCGGGTAAATAGTGTCTGATAACAAGTGATGATAAGTTTTATTAGGTAAAAATGGTGTATATATTTAGTATATTTATACACAGTAGTTAATACCACCAGCCTAAAGATGTAATCAGTTTCTTGCATTATCTCAACTGACTGCAGGAGAAAATGCTTCCGAGCTTTCTGGGTCCAATACTCAACATGGGTATCAAATGGGGCACAGGGACACTATAATCACAATAGAGAAATATGCTTATTCATGTTTCTTGTTTAGAATATTCGATTGTTATTCACATCTTTTCTATAAGGTGACAGAAGTCATGCAACAGTTAACATTTGGAAAGAATTGAATAATCCATTTAATCCTATAAACACAATTCATACATAAGAATTGATTCATTATTATTAATTTGGAATAAATAAGTCTTGTTAGGAGTTAGGAAAGTTAATATTAATATTTTTTCTTGTTTTAGAACCTGAGATAGATGAGGATTTGGACTGATGCACATGTGAATCCTGAGGACTGCATATGCACTAATCAGCGTTGCAATCGAGATGTGACTCCGCTATAACTGTCCTAGACTGGGGGCCTTATTAAAAAACCAGCATTCAACTGGCTCTGATTGATAGCACTCTGTAAGGGCTCCTGGTCCAGGAATACAGGATAACCAGCAGTTGTTACTAAAGAGTCAATGTAAGTTATATCAATCCTGTTTTGAGGTAATGCATAACTAATAATGTTGCTTCTTCTTTTGCAGGCATGCAATTCACTGATGAAAGGTAAGTCAATTACCAATTGCCATTATCAAGATTAAGGTATCTTCATCATCACTCAATTTCAAAGTAATGGAGTTTCAACAATAACAGTTGTTTTTAACAGCTAATGTAAGTCATAAAAATTCCTTTTTTTCTTAATCACTAGCATACTTTGATTATGTAGATATGTGGTTCAATCCTTATGATGATGGCACCTAAGTAATTGGTCATAAACCTCAAGATCACACGCTTCAGTGTCCAACTTCCAGCCCAGTGAGGGACCGCAGCAAGCAGTAGCACGGCGTTGCTAACACCATCTATTCATGCAAATCACATGGTATGTATCACATTTCAATATATATTTTTTGCTTACTTACTTACATTTGCTTATCAGTTCGATTCTAAAATTTCGGAATTGTATAATTTAAATTCACTTGATAAATTGTTTTACTTGGAGCGCAACAGTTAAACACTAAGGGCAACGAATTAATTTTCAATTTTACTTTCATTTCAAGGTTGATTAAGAATGACTGGAAGGTGGCGCCCCCAGTGGCCTGCTTCGCATAAACAAACCTTC
>JARJDZ010008042.1:0-13911 GCA_030264555.1 Aleochara sp. GC000083
TACAGAATGTCCTGTCGTCAATCTTCGGTGCTGAGGACTCTATGGCGAAGACATACCACTGCTCGTACTGCCCATTCTCCACACCCGTGTTGCCCTTCCTCTTTGTTCACGAGCGATCTCACACGTGGCAGTCCACAGATTCGGGTACCAGTGAAACCACCCTCAAGTGCCCCGTCTGCATGCAGACCTTCAGCCAGCCGGACCAGTTGCAGCATCACATCTTCAGCCAGCATCCCTTCCTACCGCTGCCGCCCTTCTTCAACGGCTACGGTGGCAACGAGGACATCTCCAAGGAGCCGTCCGAGAGTGCGGACGAGGCTGACGATGGGACATCGACGTCCGACCAGTTGAAACCCTCGCCGTCGCAGCCGCAACCTTCGGGCTCAGGTACGAGCACACCATCGCTGCAGGTGGCCAGCGCAGCCAAAGCAAGTAAGAAAGTAGCTAGTAGTAGTAAGCGCAAATCAAAGTGCGGTCGCGATGCACTTCCGCTGGACGTCGAAGAGACGCTGAAGGAGGTGGCCAGGAAGTCGCAGCTTCCGGCCACGTACGCTCTACCTCAGATGGCTGGTGGAAGCGATCAGTTGAGTCCTACGCCAAACGACACCGACGTCGATCCGCAACCACCACCACCACCGTACACGATGCAAGCGTTCCTCGTCGAAGAACAACCATCGGCTGGTGCTGGTGCACCAGGTGCGACAAATTCGGAGGTTAAGTTCATGCCATCGATAGTGTTCCTGCCGGTTGGGCAGAAGCTGTCCGCGCCGATTACAGCGACATTCACTCTAACCCCGGCCTAAATAGAATCCGTTTCCTACACGCAAAACGCGCGCGGGTGCGCGTAGAAATGCATAATAGATGTGACATATTTTTTTAAGAAACATTAAAATCCAATTTGATCGAGAGGAGACGAATGAAGAAAAAAAAACGGCGATAGCTACACCTGTGATTATTATTTTAATTTAAATGATGAAGATGACGTTAGGAGGAAAACAGAGGAGGAAGATGATGATGAAGAAGAAGAACGTGGATGGAGGCTGATGTTGTAGGAGGGTAGTAGATGACGATGGTGGAGGGAAACTTAAATTAATATAAATCTATTATATAAGCGTATTCCTATATTTGCAAGATGCCCCTCGTATATTACGAGGGAACATTATATGAGCACATATTTTTATGCAAATACCGGAAAGACTGAGTGAAATTTTATATAGTCTGTTGATTTTCACTTGAAACATGATGAAAAATCTAAAATTATCGAGATTCTGATGATGCGAATAATCACTGAGCGACATGCAGAGAAGTTTTGTACAATACACGAAAGAAAGATTGCGGAGGGCAAACGCGACAAAACGCGATGACCGAAACAAAGGTAGACGATGCAAATACAAAGCGAGGAAGCGCGCGAATGAGACGAATGAAGAAATTGAGGCTTTAGGTGATGTTTATGAAGTTCCTATTTTATCTCTCGATATATAAAGAAAGAAGAAAAAAAAACTATTCGTTCACAAACTATGTATGTACATGTCATTTGAGTTTTATTAGATGTAGCTTGCTCAAGAGTCAGTTAACGTTCCGCATGCCCAGTCCACGCAACTCAGGGTTAACTGAAACGAGTACAATCAGACGTCAGGCGGCGTCATATAACACAAAAAAAAATTCCGGAGGAAGAGAAGAAAAACTATAACGCAACACACGTCGACACCGACCGAGTCGTCGCTTTCCTGTTTCGAGTTCCTGACTGTCGTAGGGTAGTATAGGGAATATGATATCAGATGCAAATTGAAGCCGTAACATTCAAGACAACAATTTGGATATCGCAAATATGCGCGAAAGCAGCAACAGCGAGCAAACACAACAAATACGGCCGGGCTATCAATCTGGATTCGTTCCTTCAGCAACACAAGCAACGTCTCTCAATCAATAACGCTTGCCGACTTATTAGGGGAATCTCAAGTTAGCGCGAATTAAATAAATTTAATGGTGCCTTATAGCCTGGGCGAATAGAACGAAATCAAAAGCTATCTGGCATCGGCAAAACTACCACCAGAAAAAAAAAGGAAAAAACCCACCAAGAAACAGAACAGTATTCAATCAGAATTATGTACAAAAAAGTCAGCTACCAAAATCGATACGGTTCGGGGGGTTCCTGACCGTCTTCCAAATCCGAAAATAACTATCACTACAATAAAAATCAAGAATGTTTAATTTCGTTGTTGAAAAGTACAAAAAATAAGAAACGGTAAAGAAATGAAACACGACTACCTTTTTGCTAATTACTAGTGTTATAAAACTAAAAAGCTGTGTGCCTTCAGTAATTGCAAAATGACCTGCTAACTAATTATATATTTCATAATGTGAAAAAGAAAACCGAGAAGGAAAAGCGCGAGGAGCCTGAGTGCTTTGAAATAATACTATATCTCAACTTTTAATGGTACAAATTAGATATTTGCACGCTGAAAGAAAACTTGAATAATTTAACCGCCACCCCCCTATGCATTCGGGATGTTCGTATTCAAATGAATCGCAAGATCGTACAGAAAAATGAAAACTATCGATTCGCTACGCGTCTCCACACAAAACGCGATTTCCCTCTGGATCTGAATAATAATGGTGTGGAACGTGCGCTATTCCAGGAGACGCGCGTCCATCAAGCAACCCCCCACAATAGCATTCATTATGTTAAACAACTTATTTTCATAAAATGCAAATCGGTTTTGCTTCAGTCGAATTTCCTTTGCGTTTCCCATTACGTGTATATCGACGCGCTTTTTTCTTTCATTTTGGCGCGTGTGTGTGCCCGTTGCACAATGGACGGTGCTTTTTCCGAATTTTTGGGTAAACAGCTGGCTCGTGCCCCCTAAATTTTTACCCTCAAAACACCCCATTTTTTCCAAAGTCCGAAAACCGAACAGATGCACACGCACATCACATTTTGCATACATAAAGGTATATTTGCATCCATCCCCGAATACAATGTCTCCTGCAGTAGTCTAATCATGCAAAGGAGCGTGGCCAAATAACTCAGGTTGAAAACGCAATTGAAATCTTCCATAAAATGAACACACTTATTCGTGCACGTCAATTTTTAACGTACAATAAAATCAATGCTCCAAGCAAGCGAATGCAAATTTATGACGCGTGGTCATCGCGACCCTCACTCTCTTCCCACATCTTCCCCGAGAACAACGTGTTCACTTCGCTTTTGTCATTCGGCGATTATCGATAAAAATAAATCAAATCACCGGGCGACGAATGCATTCATTTGAATACGAATATGTGCGCGCATAGGCAACACAATACGTGCATAATTTATGAGGATGCTGATATACATTGGTTCAAAACGTTAGGCGCAAAAAATCTATTTGATGTGAAACCGTAGTTAGATGTGCATGAACTAACGATGGATGATGATGATAATCTCGCTGGGCCCGGCTGTCTGCAAGAACCGCGTTTGCAAAATGCGAATAAATTCGTACGAAAAATATCCACCATACCAACAAAACTATACATTCCTATATCGAGTGTGCTACGGGTCCAGATTTTCTCACAACACAAACCACACACACATACCACCCACATTCACACGAGGAACACTCAATAAATTATTACAAATATACAAAGTGGTGAGATGAAACGGAGAAATATAGTGGGCGAATACGCGCGAAATCGTAGATAGCTTACTTATATACTTATTGAGTGTTCAAAATCTATATATGATAATGAGATATAAGGAAAACAAACAAACAAACAAACAAAACTTAGGTTAAATGAGCATAAAATCAAAATGATCGTGGGCCATATCCGACGAAGTCCGTCTGTTAATTATAAGTTGTTCGTAGAATAATAATGTTCCAGGACTAAGTTGGGTATCGTCCAACCAAACAAACAAAAATCTAGGCTATATACATATATAGATTATATGAGAGTATAAAACCACAAAGGGAAATCAATTTTTTTTGTTGGGTCTTTACTGTTGAAATAATTGTACACACATACACAATCATTGTGTTCGGGTTCAATTATCGTTTATTTCTTTGGTGTACTTGATGAAATTTGTTGCATTTCTAAAGGGACGTTGATTTTATCCGGTGCTTTACTAACTTTAGAAGCAAGAAAATTTCTAAACAAACCTTAATAATAATAACGAAATGACGTAAACTCAATTGGAGAATCAATTGGCATTTAAACTATAAGCGTATCACAATGTACGTGGTATAGAAATAGAACGAATAGAATTTTTATTATTGTTTTGATCGATTACAATGTGAATTATTTTTGTTCGTGCGTCAAATTCAAGTCGTGCACTTAATATTCGAGTTTCGAACATTTTTATCAGATTTGGAATATTTTCTCTCCCCCTTCAAATAAGTTCCAAGAATGTATGGATTTTCTAATTTTCATTTTGAAACGTGATCAATCAAATTTCTGTGTTCGTACATCAAAACAATTGTCGGAATAATAAGACTCGTACAAATAAATATGCCTCGAATCGAATTGCATTGATGATGATGAAAAACTTATTGTTCCTAGCTACTGTTAGTATTTTATTATGAGTTCCTAATTAGTGTATACTTCCGTCTAGATAGATTTAGTTGTTAATATCGATTCAATGCGATTCAATCGAATGTGCGCTCATTGGCGCACGACGTGCTGGAAGATAGATAATTAATGCGCTGTTGATCAAAACGAATTGAATGGATGCTGGTGCGGCTGCTGCAGATACAAAAACGGAAAAATAAATGAAACCAAGGGAAACGCGCGTCCCCAGTTCTTCTCCTTGTTATTATTAAATTGCGCTTCCTTCGTAGTAGTTGACGGCGCGCGGTGGCCTTATTATATTATCATCATTATATTATATATTGCAGAAAGCGGAGGCGAAGGAAAAACGCGGAAGAATTCGTCTGGGTGCGCGGGGGCGGTTGAGGTTTCGCGCATCTTTCCGACATGCGCGTTCGTCGTGTCGGTTGCGGGGGGTTAAAACAATCGTAATGAAGGGAATGTTTCTCTATATTCTATATTTGGTGCATCACCCTCGTGTCGGGGCGGGGGCGGCAGCAGTGTAGCTCCGGGACGAAACGGACCGGTGCGGTCATCTTACGCGCACGACGAGTGTGTCGTCCTTCAAACGCGCGAGGGGGAGGGTTTCTGGAGATACGCGGTGGTGGCGGCGTCGACGCCACCGCCGACGACGACGACGATGACGGCGACGGCCTCCCCTCGACGCAAAAAGAAAATGGGATAAACCTATATTTTTCCAAATCCACATTTCAGTAAATTTACGAGCGCACATATAAAGGCGCGGCTCTTGCTGCGCGACGACGACGCGACATTGCGCGCACTCTCCTCCTCTCCCGGCCTGGGCAAACTTAATGAAATAGGCTGGCCGGCTTTCCAATTATGAAATCGAACGCTGCTTTCCACACACACATACACACCCGAAGACGACGGGTGAAAAGGAGGCGGCAAGATCTCACACGTCCGTTCCTGTGGGTTCGTTTCGGTGTTGGTGAGGGTTAGCGTCCAGGGTTCGCGCGCGCGTCCAGTAAAAGGGGATGTTTGTGTATCCTGTTCACTCCTGGAAATATTATATTATACGACATGTCCGCATTTTTCGTTGTCGTCGTCGACGTCTTCGTGTATTTTTCCGTGAAAATGTCCAACTTCATCCGCCTTCGACCAGGAAAACAAGTCAAATAACATCAACGGTTTTGCGTTTTTATTACTCTGCGCGCCCACGATCGCGTTCTTTCCCCCCCTCGTATGTAGTATGGGTTGAAGCACCCGCGGCAAGCGCGTTCGTATTTTTATTGTTTGCGCATTTTATTATCGTTTTGGAAAGCGGTGCGTAACGTAATTAAAATTAATATCGATAAGTCTGGTCGTCGTCGTCGTCACCCTTCGATAAAAACGGCCGCGTTTCAGCTGAATAAACAGGCACGCGTGCGCACCAAAGAATGCCAACATGGCACCATGTCATGTCACGTCAATGAGCTCGAAAATTCCCATTTTACGGAATCGGGTTAAAATCGTCAAATTCAATGGAAAATTCACCCTTCACCCGACCCAAAAAAACCAACCATAATGAAAAAGATTTAGATCTGACGCCCGTGTGACAATAATTTGATAAAATGTTTTTCTTTAATCGACGCCTTATTGTACAACGCCAGCTGGCGCGAACGCGTAATTATTGCGAAATGAGAAGGGTTTGCGTAAAAAGGGGAATTTCGATTTCGGTGGCTTTGTCCCAAAAAGGGGTAGATGAGGCTGCTGATGCGTTGACAAACATTCAGTCATCGACACGACCCCGAGATCTTTTCAACACGTCACTGTCGTGTGTGCAATTGTACAGATGCAGAAAAGGACAAGGAGCATTGAGGTCGGGACGCGCGCGGGATGCGGGACTCTAGATGGGGGAAGGAAAGCAGGCGCAAATATAATATCGCAAACTTTTTCCACGTTTCTGTAAACCATCAAAGGCCAAATGCGTTTCCCGCTCTTCCCCTCGTTTTCCCTGCTCCCGTATCAGCCGATTATTGATTTCATCGTTTTTCATTTCATTTCGCTTCATTTCTTTTTCTTCTCATTTCCTTTGCGCTTTTCCTTGCGCGTTATTAATAGAAATATTTTCGAGTTTCTTCTGCAATAAAGTAAACTTTATTCAGCATACTTTTTTGAACAAAAACTAAATCATTAAAATCGCTTTGAATGCACCATTCCATTCCCCTCTAGGGATTTAAATTCGGGCACGTGTCAAAATGGTAAATACCCCAGTTCCAATTTATTTTGGGGTGAAAGTTTCAATAGTTTACAAAAATTGGGAATTTCACAACGCATCCATTCAAATCCCTTGGCAAATAAAGCATTTTGGGGTAAAACGGGGTAAATTGCAGCAGCCCACATGCAGCATTCGAGGATTAGGTCGTGCCAACGATTGCAAATGGTAATCCTTTATTGTGATTACCATTTGCAATGCGTTTCAATTCATGCGTTGGTGATATCTGAGCGAACAACTGCGCGTCGTTCTATTCAACAAAACGAAACGAGAAACGATTGCTGATTGATCGATCGGTCGATCTCAAGCAAACTGAAACGAATGCAATTCGTTGCATGTCGAAATTTTATGCAACTCGAATATTAAGTGTAACATTTTTTTGATTTGTTTATTGACAGTTATCTAATCTCTGACTGTGAATTACAGCATTTTCTAGCCGTAATAACTCTAAGAATCTCGCAAGACGTCAAAGTTAACTAAAAATTTCCTAACTAACTAAACGTTTATGAAAATCTCGATTCGATTTAGTTTTTCCTCACGAATACAATTATTGGAGGCGGTATTTCGTAAATCAAGCAGCGATGCTGAAATTGAACAAAAATCGTAGCGAAAGAGCGCAAGGCGAAAAAGAAAAACGTAAATACTACTAAAAATGTAAAATAACTTGGCTTACTTGATGAACGAAACCAAAGGAGAACATAAAAACATTTAAAATTAAGCGAATCGGAGGCACAAAATCAAAATTAGCTTGTAAGGGATGTTTAGTATATATGATATATATAAAAATATTATATTATTATTATTATTATGACACATAAGTTATAGAGACATGTTTTGTAGAAAATTTCACATGGAGATTATATCTATTTACATTGGAGACTCAGATATATAAATTAAAGATGTAAAACGGAAAAATGCGAAGAGAAACTAAACTATACATATAAATTGCTATATGATAAGAATAATAATAATATTAATGAAATATAACTATTTTCATATTATTCTGCGTTTTCACACGGAACGGCGGAAAACGAATGGTTATCCTAAATTAATTATCTTGATTAAATAAAATCTAAACGTCGAAATCAAGTTCATGAATAACGGCCACAAATCACAGAAAAATTCGAGCAAAAAATTTATTGGAAAATCGATTCGTTTCGTCGATTATGTGAGTGTTTCTCAGCTTTCCGTTTCCTGTTGTATGTGTTTTTATGTACTTGTATGTAAGTTGTATCAATCTTGTCGAACTGCCATATATAAATGACATACTAACCTCAAGAACAAGAAAAAATCATGAAATAGTAATTAACGTAATTAAAATACAAAATAACAGAACTTCCTCTTTTATACGAATATATTTACATCTGTTACCACCGAAGACGGGAAAAAAACGTAAATAATAACTATTGGTTTTTACACATGAAAAACGATTACCTAATAGTTGTAAGGATAATTGTTGATAAAGAATATTTTATAAGCAAGTGTTGACATAAACAAAATGTACCTCGAAACAGCCCAAAAAAGAAGATAATGACGATGACAAAAACGGTTTAGATATTGGCACAATTAGTCCAAACAAACATCTTTTTTATAACAATTACGAATGCGCTGATATCTCTGTAAAATCGCATATTTTACATACAACAAAAAATCCAGTTCAAATCAAACTACCTCCAAATAAAACACATCACGTATATATGAATTTGTTATTAATTAATAGAGAGAACTAACGATGAAGATGATGCTGCTAATGAGAATTTATGGAAACATGAACGTAACTAAATCATACTAGGACGACGTTGTATTTAATATAAATTTATCTTATGACGTAATTTACATACATATATGAATACTAAGTACTAATAACAAAATCGAAAGATCTGACTTCTTCGATTGCTTCGAAAGTGGACAAATGGAGAACTAATTTTGCTTTTATCTAAAGTGTTACCATGTTTTATTCGATGGGTATGTAAATAATTGATTGATTGAAGAAGCCACCAAGCAGAGAAATCAATTTTGTGAAGCATTTTCTGAACGAATAATGATTGTAAATGCGAGTGCTCCCTTAATTATTATTACTCTGTCATCATTTGTTAGGATGCTTGTTTCGTTTCTGCAGTCTAGTCATTGATTGCTAGTCTTTAGTATTCTTTTATTTCTAATCATAACTAATTACTAATGCTAGTCATAATTGTAAGTATAAAATGAGAAACAAAAAAGGTGATATACTTATTATTGTACAAGTAATTTAAGTACCTTTTACAATCATTATTCCTATCTCAACTTGAACAACCAAACTTCTCAAGTAACAAGAGGATGAAACACCGACAGAAATTGAAAACAAGTCTAGTAAATTAATCTTTTTACATTTTCATATTCAGAATTGAGTGTTAGAAGAGGCAGACTAATTACCAACTGTAAATCCAAAACAAAACCGTGCAAAAAAACCTAATGGAAAACGTCGTATGGAAAACAAAATTGTATTGTATTTGCTAAGCATACTAACTACGATTTAGTGGCAAATAATTATGTATTATTATAATAGCCATGTAAGCAAAAATAAAATTCAAAACAAAACATGGGGAAATCGCAATTTCCTACATTGTAAACACTCTTTCGTCATGTTCTCCTATACCTTTCTGTTCCATGCTACTGAAAATTAGCAACATTAATTGCAATATGAAATGTATTTTTTGCAGTTTTCTGCATCAAGAAGTAAGTAAATTATTGTACATGCATGTCGATTTCTATTGTTGCCTGCAGCTTACAACTTTGTTCTCATGACATTTTTAGCGCACTAATTAGTTTGTCTCAAATTATGAGTAGTTTTGGTGTTAATTCGCAGAATTTTGTGCTTATTGTTTGACCAATATTGAAAAATTTTAATTTCATTACACCTTCAGCTGCAAATTGAAATTTTAATGTCTGGAAATTTATGAAACAATGCCTTCTTCATTATGGCCTGATTGGCTTATTCTTTCAATAAAATTTAATGAGAAGGACAATTGCATTTGCACGTCTGATTAACCAAACAGATTTTTTAATGGAAATCTTACAGATTTGATAACTTCATTGGTTTTTGACTAGCAAATACTAGCAAATAAACATTCAATTACGACAATTAGCCGTAAAATAATAGATTATTAGACAATCATAAATCTCAACCAATAATTAGCAGCACATATTTCCAAATTTTTATTATTTTGCATTTGTTTAGTCATGGTACACAACAAATATTGTTGTACAAGTCGTGTTTCCTTGATACACTTTTGTTGTCGATCCGTACAACATTATTAATGATCATAATTCGTTGTTCTTGAGTCGAAAAAAACCTACTGTTTAAACAACAATGTCATCGCTAATTTGCAACTAGGTATGGTATCAAAGACAGAGACGAGACATCGTGGATCATAGCACGCATCATATCATTTGAATTTGTTTATGTTAAATGCACGTGTAGTCCTATGCATGAACAACAGTGTTTTCGTACAAATGCAGCGTGTTTAACAATTTTTAGTTGCTTGTTAGTTAGTTGTTCATCGTGAACGTATTAGTTGTAGTTCGCATTGCATTAGGTAATAATAAATGATGCATTCGTAAATTATTTTTGAAATGCGTCAAACGCAATTGCATTCAGATGTGATACATCAAAACTGTGATAAGCAGGTAGGCGAAACAAAGTAGTTACTGAATAAATTTTTGGAACTAATTTCAATGAAAATTCAGCATTTTGAATCTATGAATCACTTTCTGGAAAACAGTGCTCATTTTCAATAGCTCACTGCATAATTACGAATTTGTCAGTTTTCTTAATGAATTTAAATGAAATGTGAGTAATGCGCACATGCAATATGAATGGACGAATCGAATGATGGAAAGAAAGCGGATTTTACGTCGAATTCGAAATTTTGGGGCGCTGGACAAAGAAAATCGTTGCTGAAGCAATCAGACATGTGAGTCATTCTCTCCCCCATGTTATTAAACTTTTCTCTTGCATCTCTGCATCCATTGAGTGGAAGTCTTCTGCAGAAGCTATTGGACAAACACAAATTGTACGGAAAAATGTTGCTTGATGAGAGATTGCTGCACAAGTTTTTCCCCAGTTAAATATTTTAATTATTTCTACTCAAAAAGAAGAAACAACAAATGTGCAAACAAAGAAAGTTGGAAATTACTTGGTGGAACTTATTTCTTCATTTTATTTAATTTCCTTCACATGTTGTTGTATTTGTACTTTAAGTTCGTGGCGCCCTTCATATAGAAAGAAATTACTTCTGGGGCGTACAAAAAGAAGACAGAGTGGTGAAAATTGGAAAAGTTTTTGTTGCATTGCCTTCTTCGGGTTTCTTTATTGCTCTCGGAATTTTAATTTAATTTATCGTCCAGCATTATTGATTTTCTGATATCAATCGATTTGGTAAAAACCTTTGCAAGACATTTGTAATTTTCCGATATATCAAATAATCGGTCAGTTACTTTGTTACATTCATCAATTAAGATCTGAAATTGCAATCAACAAATACGCAACTACAAATGATAAGTCATCGATTAATGATTGATTGATTCATCATGCTCGCATCAAAATAAACAACCCCGTGTCGAAATGCAAACATGATCTCCGCGACGACATCGATTATTGATCGGATCCAATCCAAAAATATTAAGCAAATAATGTTATTTGTTCATGAATGTCGACTCTGAAGGGCCTCGCATCCTGCGAACTCTTTTATCGGTGGAAGTAAACAAAGAGGAAGCCCATTAAAATTTAATTAACGAATATGCAATTAACGGCCTGATTACTCTATTTCAATTATACTCTATCTGCGATGACGGGTCGGTGATGTTTTGTTTAAAATAGAAACACACGAAAATTCAACTAACGTACACATCCGTTGCTAGATTGGTCAAATAGAAGGGTATTTGATGAAGGTGAAGGCAACTTGGACATTGGACTTGTAAGCAAATACCTATGTGGATGAATGTGCCGTATAATTATGATGATGGTTAATTTTTGGATGTCATGTGAAGTCCACATTATAATTAGTGGAGACACTGAATGCACGCATGTAATTAATTAATATTTGTTTTTGCATTTTCCCAGTATGCTTTTGATCGATGCTAGCAGTGAAAAAAGTAGTTTCATTTTGGTGTAATTTCATGAAGGATTATTTTGTTTGATTGAGGAATTCAATATTATTTCCTGAAGTTTTTATTTATAGTTACAGTTTCGAGACGGAAGTTTAGAATCTGAAATAAGTTTAAAAATTTGTCGGCTTAGAGATAATAAAGGAATTAAATACTTCATTTCCAATTATTTCATACTTTGTATGAATGCCATAAATGTCATTAACTTTTATGGCGTTTCAATGAGTTCACATTAATCATTTGATATAACAAATTTACGACCCTCAGGTTTATAATCCAACTTAATAGTATAAAGTCAAGGGAAATAGATCATTACTTGAGAAATTCCCAAAATTCTACCTGTCACAGATTTAGACCCCAAAATTCAGGCCCAAAATTCAATTCCGGCTCGCTAGATCTGTGAGAAATATTTCTGGTGGGAGCAACACAGCAAGAATTTCAATTCATCTCCCCCGACATTCCATTGACGCATTTGGCGTTCAACGTACACCTAGTTCTTTGCGATTTCCCCAGGTGTGTAGAAGGTGTAGTTTACTCTGTAGCAGCGCGTCGTGCAGAAAAGTAATTAATTACCGATCGTGATCGCATCGAGGGGAATTACATTGTATCAATTCGCGAGTCGCTGGATGTGTGCGCGTTCCTCTTTTCTCGGTACAATCAAGTCGCCGCGGCCGCTTCTAATCACTCGAATGACGCCGGATGGCATTTGTGTGTGTTGCACAATCGCGCGCTACCGGCATCGGCCGCATGCAAATCATCATCAGCCCGCGGAGAGGACTCTATTTAATCATCTGCACTTGAAAGTGTCTCAGTCATTCATTCGTACGTGCGAACCTGGCGCGTCAAGTGCGTGAGACCGACCTAGTACACCTCGAGCCAGCCTACCTACCTGCACTCTCATCGCGACTTCGGTTACTCACTTAACGGCAATTCGCGCCAATCGATCGAGAGATTACCACACACAAATTTCCGCGCGCCATCATCATCCGACGTTTCATTTGTGAGCGCAATAAAATAATCCCATTATCATCAGCGGCACGACATTTTCCGCACGACACACAATTGACGTCGCCGACGCCGGCAAACGACAACGAGTTCAGGAGCGTCCAGGTAGCTCTAGATTAGTAGTGACAAGGTGTCTCTGAGTGGTGCACCACTCTCGAAGACTTGTCGCAAGCATCGTCCCGAACGCGGAACGTTTTCCTCAACTTGGGGCCTTCTTCAGCTGTCGTCTTCTTTGAGTCGCGCAGAGACGTTTACAGTGCTGCAGCATCAGGTTTTCTATTTTCCAACCCTGGCAAAATTTCATAAACTCATCACTGTGTAAGTACACCCTTTCTATCTGCGTATGGGTATCTAGAAATTAATTAGTTGGAGTGCTCATTCAAACCCCTTAAAACTTAATATTAGTAATTTGGTGGAAAATTAAAGGCTCGTTAACGTAAATAAATGATAATAATTACTGCGAAGAAGCAGGATAATTAAATTCTTTCCAAGTTTTCTACGTGGAAGTTATAGTTTGAAATGCCTCAAAAGAATATCGCCCGCCTTTGAATTACATTGTAAACTAGCGAACAACTGACCGAAACTTAATGCCGCATGCGATGAAAAAACGCAATAAACCGCGCGATTAATTACCCAGTAGATGCTCATTAAAGTTTATTACACCTTTTGTGTGGTTACAGCCATTCCAATTGCTCAATAATTCGGTTACGTATCGATCGCTATTGCTTTTCTTTAATTCGATAATTGCACTCTTAAAACTCAATTACAAAGGAATGTTGAAATTAATCCAATATTAGGCTAGCGGATAATTTTTGCACGCGCTCCCACAATGAACTTCAAATATGCGCGCAGAATTGATAAGATTTCAGTATTTGAGCGTTTTTTAGAAGTATGCAAATAAATTCGAAAGTTTCCGCTTACATTCAGTAACTTGGCAAAGCAATAAATCTCATTTGTATTTCAAAATATGATAAGAAATATGC
>JARJDZ010008044.1:0-12073 GCA_030264555.1 Aleochara sp. GC000083
AAAACTCATCCACATGATGGCGAAAAGCTAAAAGGATTTTTCGACGACTTAATTAAGTTAATTGATTCTGCACTTTTCTGATTTATTTCTTTGCCGCCGAATGAAGTTATTACAATTACATTACTTGTTTTCGCGCCAGCAAATGAATGAATGAATGAATGAATGAACGCTGGGGCGGACGGCAACGAACGAATGCAGCTCAGGCTCTCGAATAAAATAACTTTAAATTCGATTGTTTTCGAAAAAAGGATGCTGCGAATGCGAACGCGAACAAATCCTCTTCGGCAAGTTGGGGAAACAATGGCAGCGCCGCGCGCGAAGGACAATAAAAATTCGCGCGTCCTCGACGTCCTGTTTTTCCATCAGCCGAAGACGAGCGAGAAACGATGGCGCGTAATAACGGGAAATGGGGAAATGGAATTTCGTCAGCGTGGAACGAACGATGGGGGGATTTGTTGCCTATTACCGAAAGAATTTTACACCTATTTAACTCTAAACTGTGCTAAAGAAGAATTCGAAACGTATTACTTCAATACATTTGTCGGATCGGCTACCTTCGAACGATTTACCATGGGGGCAAATAAAAACCCGATGAATTCTGAGTCTGAGTCTTCTGTTGGCGCCGAAGCCGTGCAAGTTATGGGAGCAAGCGAAATGCTGAAATTCGCATTGGAGTCGATTCCGAAGGACAACACTTGTCGCGTATTGTCTCCGCGCTTTGCGATTCGCTTTCGGCGAAAAACTCCCGGTGAGTTCACCCTGATCGCTTTTCGGGAATTATTTCGAATCCATTTAACATTGGCGTCGCTTACACATGACTGTGAAAGGAAGCCCCCTCGCTGTCAAAAAAACGAAAGTAAAAGTATGGGATGAGTTTATTGAATGTTGAAAGTTTTTGCTGGATTTCATTTCACGCGTTGTGATGAAAACCTGGTATATATTTTTTTAATTTGCTTCCAGATATTAAATAACATACCGATAGGTTTTGATTATATTTTGTCAGAAGTAGGAAATCTCAGAGTCTAATCTCATCAGTCTTATAGTCTATAGTATAGTGACGAACAATTTCTGCATATAGCTTTTTTCTAATAACATCGATAGACCCAATATTTCGAGTGGAAAGATAACAAATATGATGAGAATAAGAAACAGTTATTCTTTATTCATCTTCCCCTGTCTCCTATGATGATATAATTTGATTGTTTTCTTTTCCCAAGACTCATGCAGCTTCTTTGTTTGCGTCAGAAACAGCCCCAGTTTATTTTATTACTCTTTCCTTATTAGTTTGTTATATGCATTCTATGAAGGCTGCAATTTGTTGAGGAAACTCGCCCATGCTGAAATTGCGTTTACGATGTAAGGATTTCATCCGAAAATCACCCGGCCTACTTTCTCCAAATTGAAATTTCTCAATCATTCCTCCACCCATTCGTGTCCATTACTATATTTGTGGTGCGACCAATTCATTTTCCAACTAATTTTTTGCCTCCTTCCTCGACAACATCTTCGACCAAACACAAACTAATTTGCGACATTTGTATAACCCGAAAACCCTCGGAAACGTAGCGCGAGCTACATGCAACCGATGTTGGGCGTAATGGGTGTGCTTGTCGAGGAGGATGTTTGGCCCGCTCCTTTCACACACATCCAGCAAACTCGAGGGAGGAGATCGTTCAGATTTATAGCATTGTAATGGGGCCAAGTGTTTCACAAGTCGGCGACCCATCAGCATTTTGTCGCCTTCTCGCCACTTACGGCCGTACGCGACACTTTAAGCACTTCTTCGGAGCAGCCCTTGTTGGGCGCATCAAATAAATTGGAATCAAGTTCTTCTCTGCGTATATTTTTACGTAATAGACACTCGTCACTATTTTCCTCTTTTTCGCCCATTCGTAGACAAGACTCGTTCCTTTCCATTATCTGCACATTCGAATAGGAGCAGTAGGCAGTTTTCGCCTTGCGAAACTTGTTTATTTATTTCTCGGCGTTCGTCCTTGGCTGCTGGATTCATGTGAATAGAGGCATATAGTCGTAAATGGATTCTTCGTGGACTACACTTTATGATCATATTACCTGTGATTGTTATTTACAGGAAGATTTATTACTCGCTAGGGGTGGCTCCCAGCAAACTAAATTAAATCTTTTTTTACTTCTTTCTGGATCCCGTTACGACTATTACTCCTCCTAAACCGTACCCAACTCGGGGAATGAACATTGCACTGTGCTTCGATTCTTACATCGTGAAATTCGCTCCATTTCGACTGGGGCTTTTGTCTTTTTCCAATTGAATTGTTTTCTGCTCGGTTAACTTTTCCGGTGCACCGAGTATTTATGGTGTTTAGCGATTATTTACTAGTTTAGATCACTTTTTCTGAGATGATCATGTTCTCCTTCGGGTACCGTACTAGGAAAAAAAATATTCAGTACGATCTTTTTCAATGAAGACATTTTCATTCCCTAATTTTTGGAAGATGTCAACATGGACCTTAGAAACACAGCCTAAAGGTTTTCCTTTTCAAATAGACCATGCCCATGTACACATAGGTATTAATGAACTAATTTAGTTATATGACAAGATAAATACAAGAAGATCCACGTGCGTTGATCCCTTCTAGAACAGTGCCTTCAATTTAGGGTACATGTAGGCAGGATTTCAATGACGATGCTCCTGCTGCACGTAAACGCGTCCGCCGTTTTCCCGAGGGACATTGGTCCAAGGAATATTCGACTATGTGCATCGCGTTCTTGTGGATATAGATTCTGCCTTGTCTTGCCAGTTGGAACCGGCTTGCTTCATTAAAAACGAATTAATTACTTGGACGTGGGCTTGTCGAAAATTGCCCGTTGTCGAAGTCCCACGGATTTCCAAATTCGCAGCAAGACCCACCCCTTGCATAGGGAAGAATTCCTGCCAGCCTCGTTTACCATTTGCAATGGGTAAATGAGAGCGTATGATTTGTGGCTGTTGGGTTATTGCGCGCAATAAATTATTTGAAGGCGTTTATCAAAATTGCACGATAAAAATTACCTCGTTTCTCTCCAAATCAACAAGCCTTTGTAGAAAGTATAGGCAGCCCATATTGAAAATGTACAGTGATGACTGATTCTGAGTAAATTACGGTACGAAACGTTTGACTTGTAATAAGCATCTCGAAGATGCAGGAATAAAGAGAGCAAAGACATGGAAGGCATCAAAGCCTTAGAAACACACATAAATTGCAACATTCAATTGTGGAACCTGTAACTTATGCTCCAACTGTACGAGTACTATTGCCGGAAGTGGTACTCCTTCAAGTTGTACAAAGTATAATCCACTTCTTAACTACACACGTTTCTCTTGTATCGCTGCCGAGCAGCCGAAAGTAGCAAGCCCTCGTATTAGTTGAGTGCGGCAACTAATTTAAAATTTCTATTTGTGCGGCATTAAACGTTGTCTTTGAATTTCGCACAAAGTAGCTGCCACTTCTTTGTACTCTCCTCATATCTCTTTCGTTCGCGTTCGTCATTACAACTCGTTTGAATGCGTACGTACTGTTCGCATTTTGGCGATTGAAAGGAAAGGGTGTCGGCTTAGAAATTACATTTATTAAAGTTGCCTCTTCGTGCCCGCACAATTGTATATACAATTGCGGGAGTGCATTTGCACTGCTCCCAATCAGTTTATTTTTGTTCGCAGCAGCCATAGGAAAACCCGAAATATGAAGCTCGTCCGTACGTATTATGTTCTATGCCTGGAAGCAGTCAGTCGTTTTGGCGCAGTTGCAGTTGATGTTTTTGAGCAAGCTGCCGCTATGCGAAACCTATGGGTTGGTTCGACTCGGTTCGGTTTTGGTTCCAAGTGCATATAGATCCCCGTCGACCTCATGCACTTCACAGCTCGTCTATATTTGCACTCCCAGCCGCCTGCTGACCGACCAGCGGATTTAATTACAGCATAAGTACTTTCCAAACTCAACTCTCGAAGCCTCTTCGCCTTTCGCGCTATTCGGTGGCTGGCTGCATATTAAAATAAATCTATAACAATACCTAGGCTTCTGCCTTCCTACGTGATTCTCGCATCGTTTGGCATTCGCTAAGTGAGCTTATTTGGTTATTCATCCGACAACTTCTCCGTTTCATACATATATTATAGAATAAATAAATTGCTGCCCTGCACTCGAGCCGAATATATTCATCAGGCGTTCAATATTATATTTTACACCAGCCAACGTCGGCCCCGGGTGGAAATATCTCCACTAGGACAGGGTTTGGGAGCAAGTATTAGTAGCGTCATCAAGGGTGTATAAAATATTTGAAGGACTCCAAAGTTGTACTGACCACCCGCAGCACCCGAGGCGCAGCTATTTATACACCTATTAGATGATTGTTTTTTGACAAATTAGTACGCAAGTCCACCGGCCCATTATTCTCGCTGCAATCTCGACGCGTTTGCGGATGATATTAACAAATTGTAACAATTCCAAGGTGCAATTAGCAACGGTTAGACGCTGCCTGGCTTTTCGGACATATGACTAGTGCCATTGAGGGTAGACAATGGTGGATGATGGTGCGAGTGTATGTTTTCGGTGCATTCACCATTCTCTTGCCCGGGTGATGTATCCCTCTCTCAGCCGGATCCTCCGAGGAGCACGTTATGATATTTCACCGACAACGAAATGACACACCGGTGTCGGTACTATTATTACATGGTTTCCTCGGGCTGGTACACACCGAACCAGAACATTCAGGAACCGTGTGTTTCTGCCAGCAGCTCTACACCGCGGACGATTAGTAGTCGTCAGCTCGCTCCCCAAAATGGAAGGTATAGTTGGCCACCTATGGGTGTGCACGAGGAGAGGTCCGTGATGGTGATGGCGACCATCGGAAGGTAGAGCATGCGGGAGGATGGGATGAGAGGTTGATGGTGGAACACATGTCTATGAATCCCGTTGTCAGCTTGAGTTAGTATCGGCATATCTCCACCGCCCAGATACATTATTTTGCGTCCGACTCGAAGTAAAGCTCTTTAATCTCGGCGAGGCTTAAGTGGCTGAGGATTACTTCATCAAAGTTATGACTACATTTTCGGAGGGTCGAACATTGTCTAATTGCATATCACCGCGCGCGCCGAAGACTTTCGCGTGCCACGAATCTGGAAATGACATCCACGTGGCGAAAATATGACAGGATAAAAAAATATCATCTATTGAGTTGAATTTTTATGCTGGGACCGACCATTTAACCCTGGTCTGAGTCGCTTCTGAGACCAAGGTCTGAAGAAGTGTAGCTATGATAGATGGCAGGTCATTTGAGGAGATTGAATGCTAGTGAAAAGTAAGGCGGCTGTCATTGTTCTTAGGAAGTGTGCCTGCGTGACTTGGGCACTAAATGGAGTCGACAAGTTGTTTCTCTTCTCGGTTTCCGTTGCGTTTACCTCTATTAACTTACATTTGCCCCAAAAATCATACCACACGTTTCCAGCAACCACGAGAAATTTGCAAATTTGTAACCTTCTTGGTTTGAAGATGAACTTTTCTTGGAGAATTTCTCAGACTTGTTTTTTAAAAAATGTTATGGGATACTTATGACTTGATGGTTGAAACAAAGAAAATACCTCAACACTCTGTAGAAGTTGTTTCAATCGACTTGTAATTTCTTGGCACGTCCAAATAGATTCGGTTACCTGTACAATATTGGCAATGAAGTGAATTCCAGAATGCGAGGACCAAAGAGGGTAAAACGCACTGCACGCAGACGGAAAGGTCTTAACTTGCACGCATCGTGCATCAATTTCGTTCGTGATCACATGGTATTGAAAAGGCCCTTTAATCTTTTAACCAAATTTACTTTTTGCTCCTCGTCTCTCCCTTCAAGCTGCCTCTTCGATCGAAATACATATCAGTTATAATGGACATCTTCAGGAAAGTTTCAGCAACTTTACCTTCATACACTCCCGTTCTATATTAACCTAATTGACAATTGAATGTTTGGATACATTTGGCATTTCTTTTTTATTTTTTCGACGTCGCTCTCCTCCGGTGGAATGGTGACAGTAACAAGTACTTGTATCTGCTAGCGATTGGACACTCTACTGGACATAGATGTGAAACATTCAAGTTGGAAGCTGGTGCTGGGGACACGAACGAGTCCAGGAGCACCAGGACGACGGGACACAGGACATGTATTCGTTGTGAATGCAAGTAGAATGCGTGCTCCTGGGAGTTGGTCTTCGTCGAGGGGGCTACCGGCCAACAACATAGAGAGATGGGCACACCGTTCCACTCTCACGGGACGACATGTCCAACGGCGTGACGTGGCTGGGACTGTGACCTCCGTTGACCGCCTTCAACTTCCTCTCTGTCCACACATCCACACGGGGCCCCATCCACCACGTCCACCCATCATTCCGATACACTTGATACGAATGGCATTGAGTTACAGCGTAACAGCGCCCATCGAGTTCATCGGCGTGTTGAGTTTCCCAAAAAGTTGGCGGGATTATTAAAAAATTCATAAAGCCGCAGCAACATTAATTGGGAAGCGGATAATTATTCGGTCGTTGTTTCCTGCGCTTTGATCATCACACGCGTTTTCTATTTCGTGCAGCCCTTTTTGGGCTCGTCGCTGGAGTCGAGCACAAAAGCTGGTTAGCCACAGTTTCTTAACGGTGTCTCCAAGTCTTTGGGAAAGGATTAGGTGCTGGCCTGAATTAATTTTTATTGCGGAATCTAAGCGGGGGCATTTAATGAGAGCAGGACTTCCAGCCGAATGACGCTGACATGCCTCGCACAAAAGAAGCGACATCGTGTTTCGTATGAAAAAAGTTTCCAAATAATTAATGTTCCTTGCGGATTTTAATTTTCGCCTATTTTTTTTACTGGTATCTTAATGACATTTCTATACATTGCTTCTGGTGGTGCTGCTGGGGTCGCTTCCGGTTGATGATGGCGATGGCGTTGAGGTGTGGGGGTGGCGTTTGCCATCCCTGGCTGTTGTGTAAATAGAATATTTCATGAATGGGCGCATATTTCGCGTGTCGTTTCATTATAATGGGCATCGGGCATTGTTCCGGTCGTTCGGTCCAAGGATATATTGCTTGGGGACATGGTCGGTTCCGTCCGCTTCGGACTCCACGTCGCGTCGTGCACTCCTCCCGAAATAAATCGCACAAATTTAACCAGCTCGAAGTACTACAACCATCCCGACTGCTCAGTCCTACTGCTTGTAGCCACATTGTACCAAAATCCACAACCGTATTGGGCCCACCTCTCACCACCCGAAACAAGTACAATTCAGCCATCGTCCAATTGTTATATGACCGCAGTATTTGACTGGTGGGCACCCCGCAAAATGCTGTAGTTAGTTTTTTTCATTGTCCCGAAAAAAATGTACGTTATTGAAAATTGTAGTGACCTGGACATTTTACATTTTTTGTTGATGTTTGAATCGAATCGATTCTGAACTCTGTCGGAAGGGTATTATATTTTTTTGCTCTGAAAGTCTGACCTCTGAATTATTAGATTTAATTTTCCGCCATATATTTGCAAAATGCTCATTTACATAAAATACGATGAAGATATTAAATTTCATTTTTTCCTTGGAAAAGTTTTCCTCTACACATTTGTGTATTCAGCATTAAATGAAGTCCTCGTCCTGTGGCACCAAGTTAAAAGCCAACCCTCAAGAAACGAATTATTTCTTCATTTAGGCCTTGTACAACCTCTGCCCTCGCATCTCTGCCACTTCTTATGCATTGTTAGTATAAGTACTTCGCGTATGCTGGACCAGTGCAGCCCTTTGATCTGCCTCGTAGATTAGGAGTTATCTGGGAAGTCGTCCCGAGAGTCCACAGCGTAGGGAACTCAATTTACATGCATTTTTTGCCAGGAAAATACCCCAACACCTTCCAGTCTTCCCAGTTTTACTATCCTACGTTTTATGGCTGACATGGCACCATGGAAATTGCATTCCATTTGATTAAGTTGTTTGTGTTAAGTACTTTTTTCTCGCATTGTACCCCCATCCCAATGAATGTCCCTCGGAAATATTTCCGGTTAGAATTGTCATCCTTCTTTTGTATGTTTTACGTCGGCGAAATTTTCAATTTGTCTGGCTCCATATTCATATGGAGTCTTGGATTGTATTCCCCGATTGAACCTCATATGCCAACGATGTGCGCTGTGTTTGGGGGCAAATTTTAGACACTTGCAAAATAAAATATGACAAAAAAGTCGAACCGGAAAGAGTCCCTTGCTGCACACGCTACTGGAAAAACACATCAAAACATTAAACGTCAAACTGCCAACAAGTTTCCAACAGCGCCTCCCTGACAAATAAGATAGACACCATCGTGCAGCCTGCTCCCGGCCATTGTCCATTCTGGACTCGTCCGGCCGGCTCCTCATTTCATTTCTGGACTGGCCCCTTGCTCCCATCCTCATATGCCCATGTATGTTTGTGTGTGTACCATTCCCGGAGTCCACGAAGCTGAAAAGCAGCCTCACTCATCGGGCAGATGTTGTTCTTGTTTGGGTCCGAGGAGGAAGAGCTCGCTGGAGCGCGATGCCCCACGTCCTTCATCCCGGGACGCGACCTCCCCCTGCATGCATTTTCATCATCAGAGAAGTCGCCTTTTTTGTCGCGTCGCTCATGCATTCATTTCATAACTCGTCGTAGTTGGGAAAGTCCTTAAATTCAAAACATCCTTTTCGGGCGCATTCTGCACAAAAGCAATAGCGTCTGCATTTGGGACAATCGGCACCCAAACGAAAATAAGACCGTAATTCCGTAGTCCTCATTCATCCCAGGGATTGACGCGCTGCCGCTTCGATGGTGTATTCTTGTCGCTGTGCGTGAATTACACGAAAGCTTAATTAACGAAATAATGACGGCAAGAGTTGGGATGAAGGCGCGTCGAATGGGATAAGCAAAATGCATGCAGCACGATTGTGCCGGATATCAATTATCAAATATCTGCCGCCTCCATTCGAGAGGCTGGAGGAGTCGGGTCCAGTTTGAAATTTTAAAGACTCAATCGCACTCACTGCCTTGCTTTGCTACCATTCTCCTGGTACGAAGGCTCTTTCTGTTCGGGATAAACGCCAGCGACTAAAAACTCCTTTTTACTACACTTGGTGCTATAATGGAGTAATGCGAACGCGACAAAATTGAAGGAAAAGGGTATGGAAAAGAGGGAGGGCCTCGTCGTCGCCTCGGTTTTGTGCGTTTTCCAACTGGAGCATTTACTGCTCTGGCTGCAAGTACCATTTCTGCCATTGCTATCCAAGGGTCCCGGCTGCAAGATGAGAAAACGCCAAATGGTGCACATGTTGTTACTTACGGGTGCGCTCGCCTTTCAATTTCTAAATTTATATTTTACGACGATTGGGGAACCGGGCATAACGAAGGGCGTTAATATTAATTCATAAATCATGATTTTCTTATATTAATGACCTGTTTCTGGCTGGGCTGTTCGCCTACTCTCAATCGCCGAAACGCGCCCGATATTTTTTTGGGGGCCGGCGTTTTCCCAACTCGCGTTGATAGCGTTAATCATATTGCACGCGTTTATTAAAGCCATTTTTCGGCAACGTCGAGATGTAGAATGTGCGACACGTTCGTTCGTACTTTGGGAGTGAAGAGCTGCCTGCCCCTGAGCGTGCACTCCTCCTCGGATCCTCCTCGGGAAACGCGCGGAAAACGCGAATATTTAGGGGTGACGGCTAAGTTAGGACGGCCCGCGGCGCTCAACCCGGAGAGACGATAAGATAAGGTACCGCTAGGTTATGGAATGGCACTTTAATTACACTAATGGGAGAACCAAATGTTAATTACAATTCAAAGTCGAAAAGAGGAGAGACGACACTGCTGCTCCCGGTACCATTCGACTACTGTTGCCATCGTCAACGCACTCCTCCTGGCTTGGTCTCTCAATTTATTGATACGGATTTGACTGTGTGCAGGAAGATTTTCGCGAGGGGCCGACCGGCTAAAGCAGTGCACTTGCTGTGCAGCTGCGACCATCGATATTATTAATGTACCTTCTGCCATCCTTGAAAGCATCTCGAACCATCTCGCCATCCAAAAAATCTCTTCTGTAAAAACCACAAGCATCACAATGAACTGTCAATCTTGTGTGTGCTTGCGCTATATTAGCGTTGATAATTAATCTAATCGGCAATTTTTCTCATCTCCAAACCTTCTTGTTACAGAATTACTTCAAGCCGAAGACGAGAGAGCCTTCAGTCGATAAGGCAGCGATCGTTGATCAACCCATTCAGATTAAGGAGGAGGTCGACGACGAGGACCAAGCTGAAGTCGTCGTTGAGGACACAGATGAAGCCGATATCTGCAAAGTAGAAGGTAATTAGATATTTTCATAACTCTTTATGAACTTTCCACGGTGCGTTGTCTCTAGTCTGACGACATCCGCGCAAAAATATTCGACTTAATGCCGAGTGAAAAACGTGTGGAAACTTTTGATGATTTTTAATATTTTTTAAAAATTGTAATACCTTTCACCATGGCTCGGGACGGGACTGAACACAGCTTGAAACTTGCTATTTTCAACTTTACCTTGGAAAATTTCATTATGTACGTACATCTTACTTTCCTCCTCCAGCTGAAAGAAGAGAAAAGTTTAAAAACAATCTTTTAATACTTGGAACGGTGCATACTTTTTCGCCCTTTCGCTCTCTCCTTCTTTTGCCAAGCCTGCAACTTCTTTACGTTCCATTGTCAAGTCGTGCAATTATTTTATATTTAAAATGCCTTCGTCTTCTCATCGTTCCGAAATGGATGGGAATTGGGGAAAAACAGGAGTGTGTTGCAAAACGATCGTAAAGAGTGTGCCAACTTAAGAACGTTGTTAATAAGGACCAGGAGCTCGTTCCTTATTTTCCCATCGTCCATGAAAAATAACTTGGCTTAAGAATTTTCATCAGCTTGCAGAGATTCAGTGAGGTGCACACAAAGTGAGAATGCGTTCACTTTGTGCTGAAAAATTGTATTACAGGAAATCTTCATTCACATTTTCTTATTATTGTTTTTCTTTTATGGGGGCGGCAATGCGTGATGTACTTTTTCTCGTGTGTTGGGGTGCATGAGCATGAAATCTATTTAAGCTGGTTGGCATTAACGTATGCAGCAATATATTTACGAGCCGCTCACGTACGAGGGAAACGTTTGAAATTTTGAAATTTAATGCTGCTCCTCTTTGGGCGGCGAGACGTGCATGCATTTGGCAGGCACGCGCGCTTCTTCGCTGCGAAATTGTGAAATTGCAATCTGGGCGGCTCGTATATTTCGCCCGGAAACGCAAAGCAATATGCTATCCGGCACCGCCTCAAATGATTTATCATTTCTTAGCCGAAGCAAACGGCAGCGAAATTTTCCAATTATCCAAATTTCGAAATCAACGAAACGCTGCTATTGCAATGCACCATGGGATTTCGCCCCACCATGGGACATTGTGGGCAAACATGCTCGTTGTATCACGACTGCAACAGCGAAAATGACGGGATGATGCCCCATGCAGCAAGAGGCCCATGAGGCTGCAGCAGGAGCTGAAGAGCCAGAACCAGGGTGTTCAATATAATAGCGGGTGGATTCCTTCGACGACCGCAGGCCGCGTGCGCTGCCTGCCCTCCTCATTGCTTCATCGTTCCTTCCTTCCCTCGACTGGGATGAATATCGGTGGCATCCTTGCTTCTGCTGCTCCTGCCGCCTTCAGCAGCCACTGCGCTCTTCTTTGCATCCGCATCCAGCTCGCCTCCGAGCGTCTCGAAACCGCACATTTCAACTCAACCCCATCCTCGGCGAACGGCGGCCACCGCGTCCACCCCCCATTGCTGCCACCGGGGCACACACTATACAACTACCACCGCCGAGAGGACGACGACCACGACGAGAGGAACTCGCGCTCCATCTCAGCTTTCCGCTTGCACCGAGGCGACGAGGGAGCGTTTTACTGTTTTATTGATTAATTGAGTTCGGGTCGCTTTCGGATTTCGGTTTTATTGCGTTTTATAGCCGTTATCTTTATGGCGTGCAGGTTTTCCTTGCGTTTTGATCCTGCTACAACAATTTTTTTGCA
>JARJDZ010008045.1:0-23310 GCA_030264555.1 Aleochara sp. GC000083
AAAAAATTCATAACTTTGAATTATGTAATCCATGGGAAAAAGTAATACCTTCTCAAATAATTCGTTTCTAATAATAATAATAAAACGGCAAAACTTGAAGTGAACTTGAAGTGATCGATATCGATTTTCAAAGGTAATTAATCAAAAATCCATTCAACTCAATCAAAACATCATTTGCTTTCCATGAATGTTTTTCCTTCAGGTCATCAACGCGGAAAAGCTTCCACGAAGAAACCAAAACTCGAACGTAAAAACCACAGACACATACACACGCAAACACGTTCACACACACTTTGGTTGAAGATGTCATTTTCATTAATTATCACCCCTTGAAGTAGACAACCAAAATAGCCTGCCAACTATAAATATACGCCATTAAGCTACCGACGAACTGTCGAGTGAAAAACTAACGCATTCGGGAAGAGTGCACGTGTCTCTCCTTAAGGAGGTGCAAGTGTCTCAAGTTTAAAACAACACACACACACATACACATAGATGAAAACACTTCTGCACTCCTTCTGTCAGTTGATTGACATTTATAACCCCTGCTCGCTTTTCAATCATCCAATTGCATGCACTCGCATAAAAAGACGTATTAAACCATCATAAAGGATATTTTATTTGTTTACAAAATAAGGTGAAAAAGACGACACACAAAATTATAAATAAATGTGTGAAATTGCAGTGCACTTGCGCTGTTGGATAAATAACTCGAAAAAGTCGTAATTTGGGTCCAAGTTTAGGGAATTCGCTGGTGAAATAATAAATGTTCGTATTCGCAATGAAGTAAATGAAGCGTTCACGCCAAGTTTGCTATTGCGTTTAAACAATTTACAATTGCGTCGAAGATGTAAAGGTAATTTTGGTGGAAGATTTAAATAAGACGTAATTAAACATTAAGCGAAATTAATCAAAGTAGTCAACAACATGTTTTCATTCTGAAGGGAAATTCTGGAAAGTGTTTATAAACGAAATCTGGGACTGTGACGTATAAAAATAGGCAACCAAATATGCAGTTTTAAACTTTTCTTAGAAAATTATTAAAGTAATTTCAAAAATCCTTATGAATATTTTAATTTCACATGATCCAATATTCGTTTACATTATTCAATGACCGTTTAAAACTTTTTACGTATAATAAATGACAATTTTTAATCTATAACTTTTTCATTTCATTTTAATTGATAATTGTTTTTAATAATATCATTTATAAGAAAGTTTCAGTTAATACAATAAAGATAAATTATTTATTTTGTAAAGTTAAAATTAACTAGTTTTAGAAACTAACAATAAATAAATTATATCTGGATAGGCAACCAAATATACAATATACATTTATGATGAATTTATTAATAAATTATTTGCTTGTTTCACAAAAAAATAATGTTGGGTATATTCATTAAATGCTGAAATGAGAATGGCCTGCAAAATAATTTTTCTTTATATTAGAATTACCTTCAAGAAATAGAATTAAACAAAATGATATTTTATCGTTGTGAATCTATTTACATATGCTATATAAATTTCAAATCTTTGTTATTTTTGCAATAAACATATTCAATCAGAAATAACCTTGTCAATAGGCAACAAATATGATTAGGAAATCAAAATGTCATTAATAATGAAATATTTCTTTCCTATTATTATTTTAACAAAAAAATTATTAATAAATATACGAACTTTTGCTGAAGTATAAAAAATAACCTTGCGAATAGGCAACCCGATAAATGAAAGGTATCAAAATGACATCCTCAATGAAAGATATCTTTGCTATCATTATTATTTTAACAGGAATATCAAAATGACTATCAATTAAACAAATGTTTCTCTATAATATAAGTAGATAGGATTTGCCGGTTCTGGATCAAGCTGCACCCCATAGAGCACCTACTCTGCATTTCATATATTGCACGTGCTCTTATGGGGTGCAGCTTGATCCAGAACCGGCAAATCCTATCTACTAATATATTTCAAAAACATAATTTACGGAACGAAATCAATTCTCTCTGTCATTCAAATGATCATATAATCTTGTGAATATGCAACCAAATGTGATCAAGATATGATATTTTCATCTATAATGAAAAATTTCTTTTCTATTATTATTATTTTAACATAAAAATGAAAATGATTAGTAATTAAATGGATTAATTTTTACTATAGTTTAGAAAATGTATGCAACCAAGTTCTTCCTGTCCATCAAATGCTCATATATTCATGTGAATAGGCAACCCGACATATGCAAAATACAAAAATGTCATCTACAATTAAACGTTTTTTGATGTCGTTAATAATTTAACACAAATAACAAAATGATTATCAATTAAACATTTTAAATAAATAATTTTAGCAACAAAATAAATTCTTTCTGTCATTCAAATGATCATTTAATCTTGCGAATATGCAACCAAACATACGGAATATGTCAATATGTTATTTACAATCAAAAATTTCTTTGTTAGCATTTTTATTTTACCATAAATATAAATCTGATTATAAATTAACTACATAAACTTTTTTTTCTAAAAATTGAAAGGTATAACATAGGCAAACAAATTTAGTCGGTGATTGCTTCTTTGTTCATATATGTATTTAAGTATCATTCATTGTCCACAATTGTTAAATTTTAATGGGTAAACAAAGAAACTGAAATGACGCTTTTATAAATCAGATTTCAGCAAAAATACAGAAATCAAAGAAGGACCACAAACGAGAACTCCTTGAGGACAATGTTGGTCACTCTCAACTGATCTCTTCATATTAAACTTGGATGGTTGGTTGGTAAATTAGTTCACGATGCACCATTCTCTTACGACATTTGCGTACGAGCTTTGTAAAAGAGAAGCGATCGTTATTTCTGTCTTCTACATTTGACTCGCTGCCAAATGTATTTCCAGCGGCTCCCCGCACAAAAATAATATAATTTAATATGCAATGCAAATAATCCACTCGATTTTCGCATATCATCGTTTTCGTGCGTTATCTCTGCATTCCCAAACATTCCACAAGTGATAACACTAAACAGCCACGAAACGAATATTAGTGGCAATAACCAATAACCAACAGGTGCTGTTTATTCGCACCGTTTATATTTTTGGACGATGTTTTCGGCGATAAATTTGATTTACACGATTCTCAATGATCTCGAATGGCCGATTTTGATTCATAATTAAGTGCGCGCGTTGAGTTCGGGAACAGTTTAGAGCTTATTATAAATAGTGTCTCGTCGTCGATGTAGTAAAGCTTTTTTAGCGTTAGGTCGTTAGTGCAGATAGGATCTGTCTCGTTCAATGTCTCTATGTTGTCGCGCGAGGAGGTGAGTTAGTGATGTGGAAGATCACTTGGAGTCGGTTCAAAAATCCTCTCCGTGGCATTTCTATTTCGGGAAGGTCGCTGTAACACACGCGCGCGCACTACTCACTGATTCCAAGTCCAATTTCTTGTCCAATTTCATTTCTTGTCATCAATGTGACAATATACAGGAAAACAACTAGTTATTTTTTGCTTACAATTAATAAGCTACATAAATTGTATTTAAGCAAGCAGCAAATTTAATTTACAATTGTTATATGTAATATAGCTTGCAACAATTATAATTCATATGTGATAAATAGCCTTAAAATACATTTATTATTATTATTATTTATAATTGAGAAAGCATATGTTTCATATCAGAAACGATTAGTCAAACTTAATTGAGAATTCATCAAATGAAATTCAGAAAAGTTGAAATGCATTAAATTATTGTTAATTTTTAATTAAGTCTTTTGGTTTTATACACTAAACATCATTCTTAATAAAGTTTATAAATTCTACTTAAATCAACTTATTCAATGGAATCTGAATTACATGTTATGCTTTTTGAAATTCAAATTACAATTTCTGAATTACATTTCGTGGATTACTTTTACATTCGGAACTAAAAGTGAGTTTTTTGAATTATAACTCGAAGATCTGAAGTTGATTTGATACTTTCTCAATTTCTTTTTCAAAATTTAATCTTTTTTAAAATTTAATTGATACTTTCTGAATTACAACTGAAAATATTTCAAATACCAATTGAAAATCTCAGTTTTCTTTTGCGATAAATCGAGTCACAAATTTCCTGAATATTAATACATTATAAATTTATGTTTATCAATTTCATCTCTGCAAAATATGATTTGTTAAACATGTTATAAAATCCAACACAAAAATTTCACTTTTGATTATTTAAACTACTTTTACGGCTTATAAAATATATTTTAAACAATACGTATTTCAAAATATAGCCATTTAGAAAACTTGCATAATAAAGATAAATTGAATTGACATTATTGTTCATAATTAATGTTTCCCAGCAAAATAGCAATTTCATGTCACTCTACATATTTATGTTGAAAGCATTTATACAAAATTGTGGTGAAACAATGACAATTAAAGAAATTACCACCATATAACTGAGTTATTTCCAATAAAACACGATGATTTTAATCAAGATAATTGTTGGTCGATAGCCAAAATAGAAAACATGTCACTGAACATGGAAAATATGAACATATGAAATAGGAAAACCTATCATTTCAGTTTATTAATTTCTTGTCTTGCTTATTCATTTTTAACAATACATCTCAATTAACTATTTTATTTTTTTATCCTATTAATCATACCTAACATCATTGTTTCTTTTGCTACAATATTTTCGAAAAAAAGTAAAAATTAAAATAACCACTCTTCAATAACAACCAAAAAAAAAAAAATATTAAATTAGTATTTTCAGTTGCCTATCTTCATTTGTAAAACGTAATAATATTCGTACCACTGAACATCAATCATCATCGTCGTCTAATTACGCATTCACCTTGTTTATTTTCCTGCAAACTTTTTGCACTAGCGGGAGTAATAATAACAATAATATACAATGAGCTAATAATACATTTTGAAATCCAAGTAAAACACTTTTCAATGCGATTTTATACATAAAATCTTAAACAAATCAAATGAACTAAATTGAAAAAGTTTAAAATATAATATGGCATTTTGACTTTAGGTTGAGATTTACAATTTACAATAATATTCATCAGGCAATATCGGATCGAACATTGAAGAAATCTGATGCTTGATTAATGGGTGCCGTTTGAAATGGGATCCGGTAGTAAATATTTATAACTCATTCGTTACTTATTGTTAGTAAATAGTTCAGTACCACCGATCAATGTAATCCATGTTTATGTTCACTTTGCGAATTAACTTATTACAGTTAGCTTCGAATATTGCTAATTACTAAGATTTAAAACTAAAATTTATAAAAACATCCAAAGGAAATTGCAAAATGTTGCTTCATTAAACAATAATAATTGTATAAATTTATGTGTGAAAAATCTAATTTTTATACAATTTGTTATCACATTATGAATGTCATTTATAAACAAATTATTTGGGAATATCTTGTCATTATTGATATGAATTGATGATTGCAAAAGAAACAAATCATTAAACGTTAAACAAGGCAAAGTATGTAATTTGCAGCTATTTTCCGGAAATGAATTTCCATTTTCTAAGTTGGAAATAATCTTCTGAATTCCATTCCAAGACAGGCGATAGAAATAAATTCTTTGTTTATCAGTCCTCATTTTCTGTGATTTGTGTTTCAATTAGTGCTATAAAGTTAAAATAAAACTGTGATTCTGTGAAGTTTTGCGGTTTTGAATGAATTACTTAATTAATATTTACGATTTTGTATCGGACATCTATGAGTTATTGAGGATATTCTGTATTTGAAAATTGTATTGGCAGTTAAATCTGCTTCCATTTAATATTATGTTCGATAACAGAATTTTGATAAGTATGTTACAAGGAAAACCAGAAACATATACACTATAACGGTTGAAATCATTAGTTAAAGTCTATTAAAAATTGTCAATACAGAAAATACAAATTTGTCCAAATATTTTCTTATTTTGTTAAAATACCTACAGAAGGAAAAGGAAAAACCCTTTAATTGTTATCCGGTGAGTGCCATACGGAATCAATGAATGAATACAAGTGAGGGCCGGAAGTCGTAATGTGCTATTAACTTACAACGTCGTTTTGTATCCAGTTGCGGTATTTCATTCCAATATATATTATTTCCATCGTTTTTTGTCATTAATAACAAAATATATACAGTAATACTTCGCTTAACATTACTTCTATGAACGATCCGTTATAATGACGTCACTGTTGAAAGTTTTTAACTTTCCAGTTCCAAACAAGTCATTATGAAAAAGAATTAAAAAAATAAAAAATAACTTGGAATTATTAATAATAAATTTACAATGTAATGTTTTCAATTATTCCTAATTTTTAACATGAAAAATACAACAATACCATTTTTCGTTTTGCAAATAACGTGCTATTCGTCAATCTTCCAATGTTAATTTGTTTCTTCTATGGTGTTAATTTTATTAACGTTATATCCTTGAGGAAAATATCTCTAACGTCATTTTCAAATATTTTATTCTGTAGAATAAATGCGTGTAGAATAATGGGTCTTTTGTCTAGTAATATTATTAGAGCCGACCCTGTTAGACCGTATGTTACTTATTGTGAACTACATCGCACAATTTAAAAGGACCCCTTCCGGTCCGGATATAGTGCACCAGAATAACGCACACAACTCATCAGACTACAAACTATCAGCGTCACGATCATGATTGCTTATCAAATCACATAATTATTACTAAAATATATTCCAGGAGGACTTTCAAATTATATTTAGAATTTCCTAGGTACGATCTTTAAATATAAACTACAGACTTAACTAATTTAATAACAATATAGGTACATACATAGAAATATTTTGAAACTTATATTTGAAACCATATGTCAAACTAACTAACTTCATTTGAAATCAGCTTTTTTGCATTCTAAGATGATGATAAAAAGCACAGACCAAATCTAATCAAGTTTATGTAATGTATATTAAGTTGCCTAAATCATGTTGTTATACAACTGTTCCATTATGTCTGTTCTTCTGCACATAAAATACCTTTCTATATCCTAAACATATAGCAATATATAACACATATATAGACTTAGTTGATACGACCAAAATTTTATTTTGAAACCCTAATACGAGTATGCAAATATATCAAAAAGAGTCGTTGGAGTAAAAATAATTTTTGCATTCTTGTTGCTGTTAGTGAGGCTGGTACTTCTATTGTGTGCAGAAAAAATGATCATTGCTGATAACTGGAATAACTGGTGAAAGGGGATGCACTTGAATAGGAAAGGGTGAAATTATGAAGAAGCATCTAAAATATCAAATCTGCCATTTTAACTTTTTAAAAATGTTCACTTATAGGTTAAGTTGATATAACTCTAGAGTACACTTTATTTTTAAAAATATTATATTAAAATTAATTAGGAATTATGAGTAATCACATGATGATTTAGATCTTGTTTTTTGAGATCAAACACCCTGTTATAAAATAAATAGAATTATTTTGGAAACAGATTTTTCAGAAAAAGGTAGAAAACTTGCTTTTTTAATGAAATTTTAAAAAGAATAAATTTTGATGGAACTTTCGATATCCCTCTGTATACATTAAAGTTATCTAGACAGAACCAGATGAAACAAGTTGCCAAACGCTTTTCAATCGAGTGAATAGTATGAAACACATTAAAAATGAAGCAGCTGTTGCCATAGATACTCCTAGACTTTTGAATTCAACCACCCTACACACTAAAACTCAACTGCAAATCTTTTTCTAAAAAGTGTGAATTCCAATATTTATAAAGCAATATTCGATAATACTCAAACTGAGAATTAAATATTTGTTTGCATCCACAAAAAATAATAATAAACTAGAAACAAATATTTAGATTTTTTGAAAATCTTAAAGTTTTTTCAAAATAATTTTAAAGTATTTGTTAAATAAATGTTAAATAAATGTACCAAATTTCAAATTTTTAGTAATGGGCATTCCGATGCAATAATTTTTCTTAAAATTTGAAATTTTTTTGCTCAGAGTCTAGGAGTATCTATGGCAACATAAATTCAAACATTTTTGAAAAACTTGTTCATGAATACAATTAAATATTACATTAGATTTAATGTGCATAAAATTTGGTGTCGTCCAAACATCTTCTATCATATATTTCATACATAAAAGTTAGAATCATTTTTACAATTGGATTAATTTAACCTAAAAACTAAGACTCAAAATGTAGTTTCTCCCAATCAGATCTAGTATAAAAGTTTTTATCACACATCGTTTTGATTCGCACGTGCAATTTTATACAATAACATCGAGCTTGGAGAATTATATCGAAGCTGTGCGAACGAGTAAGTAACGTTACTTACTGGCTGGCGCATAATCGAGGGAAATTTATACCATGGGGTGAGGGTGCTCTGATCCAGGTGTACACACTCGCTCACTAAACGACAAACGCTCATTCCCTACCTACTCGCACTACCCATCCGCACTATGCGTACTATGCGTACGCTGTGCGCGTTGTGTGCCAAAGTGGAACAACACAACGAGCGCAACGAACAAAAATGCGCGCTACTGCTAACTCTCATCCAGTGCTCCCCAACCTGTGACGCCTACTTATCAACTTTTCAAAATGTATCATAAAAAATTGCGATTTTCAACTCAAAAATACGACTTCCAGCATTCAGCATTCAAATCAGAAATGTATTAGGTTCATCATTGGCATGGTTATGAAGGTAACATTTTCAGGACTGCTGACTTATTGAATTTGGGTGCAACTGCACACTCGCAGATGTCCATACCACGCGTTTGATTCCACCAGGGACGAACCAAACCTGAACGGTACCCGAAAATGCCAGCTTTCGAAACAAAAGGGTCTGACTGATAAAAAACCAAATTGAAAATTTGGTTGGGGAAAATATGAATTTCGAAAGGAGTGAAGGAATTCAATGTATATGTAGATAGTTTTGTAGCAAAGATTAAGTTTGAAATTATTTTAGAAGAAGTTGGAGGAATTTGTTTCTTGGGTTGATTTAGATAGAAATAGATGGTTTTTTGTGGTTGTTGTTGGTTGGGCCCCATGCATGCACATGCGGGGGATAAATATGTAAACCCAACACGATGTGATGAGACCCCACTTGAGATGGATTAATTACATCTGCTACAAAGTCAAAAATGTGTGTGTACTTCAAAGTTAAAGTCATGTCACAGATTCTTCAAGTTTTTTGTTGATAAGTTATTCCTTTCAATGAAAATTATGGTAATTGGGATCAGTTTGTAATATAATCTAAAATTTTAATTTTCCAAAATTTACCAAAATATTCTGACTTTGACGAATTACAAATTGTTTAAAATAAAGTACAAAAAGTTTGCTTAGGAAAACCCTCGAATGTAAAAACATAATTTCATGGTTCAAATCTTCAATTCAACTAACAATAAGTTTCATTGAAAATTATTATAATTTTGACCAATTTAATTTGTAAATCAAAATTTGGATTTTATCATTTTGAGCAAAATTTTCTGATTTTGAAAAAAGAATAGTCAAAAAAGTTAGGTTTGGAAAACCTGCAAATGTAAAGACCTAGTTCCAGATTTGGGTTGAACCCATCAAATGAAGTCCAGGTTCAATAAAAACTATTATAATTGTGACCAATTCGAATTATACAATATTTAAAAATCTGAATTTTCCAAGATTCATCAAAGTCATAATTTTGAAAAAAAAAAATAATCAAAACTGCTGAAAATCAGTTGGAAAAGGTAGTGCTTTGGTAGACATGGTTCTAGGGTTCGGTGAATGAGTTCATCCCAATTTCAAAGAAATTTATTGTAATTTTTAGCAATTTGAATTATGAATCAAAATATCAGAATATTCGTCAACTCATTTCGATAAAAAAAAATTGTAAATGACTAAAGAACAGTTAGAAAGTTTCATTTGCAAGACCATTGAATCTAAAGACGTCGTTCCAAACTTGGGAGCAACCGATTAAATTAAGCCCAATTTTGAATTTTAATTCAAAATCAGATTACATCATTGCAGCATTGCAGCATTCGTCAAAATATTTTGACTTTGATCATAATAAAATATCTAAACGACTGAAGAAAAGTTGGAAAATCCTTGATGGATGAGATGGTTCCAGGTGGTTCAACCATCTTTGCAGATGGACTTTCAATAACTTTATTTTAATTGTGACCAGTGTGGATTTTTAATCGAAATCTGAATTTTTTAACATTCGCCAAAATATTCTGCTTTTGATCTAAAAAAATATCTAAACGACTGAAGAACAGTTTCAAAAAGCTTGGTTTGGAAAACCTTTGCATCTAAAGACATGGTTCCAGACTTGGGATAAAAATTATTAAATTTCGACCAATTTGAATTATAATCTAAAATCTGAATTTTCCAGCATTCATCAATATGTTAGGATTTTGCTAAAAAAATATCTAAACGACTAAAGAACACATGAAAAATCATTGATTTTGAAAACCATTAAATATAAAAACATGGTTCCAGATTTGGGTTGAATATTATTATACTTGGACCAATTTGAATTATAATCTAAAATCGGAACTTGCCAACATTCATCAAATTCCTCTGATTTTGATTAACAAAGAAACATTTAAAAGGCCAAAGAACAGTTGGAAAATGTTTGGTTTAGAAGACCCTCGAATGTAGACATGGTCTCAGACTTGGGTTGAACCCATCAATTCAGCCCAGTTATTCGCAATGATCCAAGTCCAGGGGGTTGCAATATGACATACAGTTGGAAAGAGGGGACTGTACATTCATTCGGTTTCACCACCACCACGACCATCAACCATCAACCATCATCATATCTATAGACCATATACAACACACACACACATGGACACACATGAGGAACATCAAACACGTTGGTGATGTGTTGGTCGAACGCGGCTGTTGGTCGGGAACATATGCGTCATACGAGCGTACCGACTGGATTTAGCGCACTTCGTTGAGTCGGCTTTAGTTGCTAGTCGGCAGTGCGAGTGAGTAGTGGTGATCGAGTGGGGCGCATCCATGCAAAGCCCGCGCGCGTGCACCTTCAAACCCATCAACCAACAACGAACGCATTTGTTTGTTGCCACCCGTTCTTCTTGCTCCTCCGCGGTCAGTTCCGTGAAGACCCCCTGAAGAAGAGACCCAAGTGCCCGATTGTAAATTGAGCGCACACGTCCCATCCGAGAAGGCAACGAACGAATGGCAGCCAGGTCTAAATTTAGTCTGCACTAAAGCTCTCGCTGCTCGAGGCTGCCATCCGAGATTCAGTCCGTTCAGACCGGCCGCCATCGAACCATCCGCGCAATTCGCTACCTCCCGAGTGCTCGCAGTGACGTGCGTACACGTGGTGCCCTCGCAGAAGAAGGTCGTCCAGGTGGTGCGGCGTCCAGAAACGGAAGGAGGGTGTTGCGACCAGCACACGGCATCACGAGAGTGCGCGCCCGCGAAACAGACCTATGCGAGATCGCCGGACCAACTTCACCAAGGAGTACATCAACAACATTGTGAACCCGCTCGGCAGCCGACCGGACCCGTTCGGGACGCGTGCATCAGCGCGGACGACCAACGAAGCGGCCGTTGCTCGCGCCACTTCAACCACCGCCGCCGCCGCCGCCAGCGTCAGCGTCACCACCACCACCAGCAGCAGCTCTTCGGCGACGCCGTGCGACCTGCTCTCGGCGACGGTTGATAGCGTCGCAGCCGCCATTGCATCTTCGCCGTCGACCCCGACGACGACGACGAGCGCGACCACGACCGGCGCCGCCATTATGCTCATGCAGAACAGCGTGCCGACGAGCACCGAGGGTGAGAATCTCGTCGGAGGGTTGAACTTGCTGCCGAACGCGCTCAACGGCAGCGCCGTGCAGAACCGGGACACCACATGGACGAAGCTCTTCGTCGGTGGTTTGCCCTACCATACGACGGATCGGTCGTTGCGCGACCATTTCGCCGTCTATGGGGACATCGAGGAGGCGGTTGTCATCACGGATCGGGCGAATGGGAAGAGTCGTGGTTATGGATTCGTATGTATTCTTTTTTTGGCATTGTCATCCCTAACCTCCAAATTGATACTATTTTTTGCATTGTCATTCTTTGCTCTGAATCAGCTTCCATGTTGTAACTTCCTTGCCATTTTTCATTACCAATATGCACCAATATGTGTGTTTGAAACTGCATTGAATATGTTGAAATCGCATTTGGAATGACATTTGGTTGTGACTAACTGTAAGTAAGTAAGTGAGTGACTGAGTTGTAAATCTTTGTGGTTATTTTTAGGTTATTATGGGTGATAGAGCTTCGGCTGAACGAGCTTGTCGCGAGCCAAATCCCATAATTGATGGACGTAAGGCGAATGTCAATTTGGCAATATTGGGAGCGAAACCTCGAGGAAATGTACCCACAGGCAAGTGATCTTTTTTTATTTTATTTTGACCTGCATGACTTGCAATACCATGCGTCACATTCGTTTGAAATTCGGAAGATAGATGTCTCTACACGTTGAACCGACATTTTGCCAAATATCTACATTTACAAAGTTTTTCTCATAAGATTTTCTGGAATATAGTTACAAATCAAAATGCAGAATATGAAAATGACATAAGTTCACTTATTTTAACGGCTGCAATTAATGTTGAATACAAAATTTTAAAAAATATTCGTAAGTTTAAATGAAATTAATACTAATGAATTTAAATAACAATAAAAGGAACGATTAGTATCAAATGATTTTGAATTTTTATTATTCATATACTGCAATGTTTATTAAATTTGATTTTTCAATAATTTTAAATTCATTTTGCAATATACTGATATGCGTTATCTAACGAGTTGTTGACACGAATATATTTTGTATTTAACTTGCAATTTGGAAAAATAGTTTCGATATTAAACTTTCATAGTAATCCACAAACAAATTGCGCGGAAAAATATCTAGCGAGTGTTCCATCTTACGAGTATTGCTCCTAATTGTATGTTATGCTCGTTATATTCTTTTAAACAAATTTCAAACAATAATTACAAAATATTTCAAAACAGTAACCCAGTTTTTCCAAAATGTCTGATTTATCTAGATAACAAAATAATAATAATTTTATGCTTTATCTAACGAGTATTTTGCAGTAGGTAACCTAACCTAATATTTTTAACAAATTTAGTTATAAAATCAGTCTTACTTTACTTGCCAATTTTACTAGTAAACAAGTAAACTATGTTAAATTTGAAAAATTTTTCTTATCAATGAAATAATATATATGAAAACATTGTTGTATCTAACGAGTGCCTCATTTTACGAGCATAATTTGTACAATATATAACTTACAATTTGAAGATTTACACACTTGCTATACTAATTAACAAAAATATTCGTGGAGAAATATTGTTTATCTATCGAGTGTTTCATTTTACGAGTATTGCTCGTAAGTTATATTTATTTTATCAAAACTTTCAAAAAAGTTTTATACATAACCTAAAATTCCAAACTATAACCGAACTAGTTCTGATTTATCCAGATACCAACATCATTTTCTAATAAGTTTGAATTTATTTTATATTTTACATTTCTATATTCTTTTATGCGAGCATTTTTTGACCTAACTATTAAAACAAATTCATTTAACAAACAAAGTTTTCATATTCCGAAACTATTTCGTAGAAATAAGTAAAATTTTAAATTTGAATAATTTCTTGACTAACAATAAAACATCAAATGAAATCTAATGAGTGTCTCACTTTACGAGTATATTTCGGATATAATTTTGAATTTGAAGTTTTGATATTCCTGTAAAAATATTGTTCATCTAACGATGGCTTATTTTACGAGTATTCCTTGTACATTATGCTTGTTGTATCAAAATTGTCAACGAATTTTAAACAATAGATAAATTCAAAACGGTACCCAACTATTTCGAAAAATATTTTTCATTCTGATTTAATAAAATTACAAAAAATTGCAATATGCATTGATGCTTTAGGAAATGAACATAACACAATTGTTGACCTAACTAGTAAGACATTTTTCAAGAAATTAAATTAACAAGCAAGTTTTTGCTTTATGAGACAAATTTCTAAGAAATAGTTAAATTATTTCAAATTTGAACTTTTTGCGTAACAATAAATTAATTTATATAAAAACATTGATGTCATTAACGAGTGTCTCACTTTACGAGTCAAATTTGTATTTAACTTATAATTTGGAGAAATAATCTTGATTTTGCGTGTAGTATTAATTAACAAAGTATGTAATTTGATGGAAAAAAATTGTTCATCTAACGAGTGTCTCAACTCAAAACTTTTAAACAAATTTCCAACAACAATTACATTCATTCAAAACGATAGGCCAATTTTTCCAAAAAAAATAAATGTTTAATCTGAATTTACAAATGAATTCACTTAACGAGCAAAATAAAGCTCGTAAACGAAGGAAGTAATCCACGCATGCGTACATTCGATACACGCTATGCACGATGAATTTTGACATCCTGTCCGCATCCGCATCCATATGTCATCGTCTAAGCGCCATTGTTGAATTCTTTTGTTGCAGGATTCCCATTTCCTGGAGTGCGTGCAGGTTACCCCACGCTCTTACCGAGCCAATACGGGTAAGTACCGTGTACAGAGTTGTGCTTTATCAATTAGCAAACACTTCAAAATCGGCAAAATCAACTTTTCCATTCGGAAGTCCAACAAAAAAGATCACTCAAATGACAACCGAAAAAAAAAACGATCATCGAACTTTCCAAGCCCCCCACTTTTCAATTGACAGCAAGCAAGCAAGAAAAGAATCAACTTGTTGCTGCCCTCGACGACCACATCTCACATAATTACTTATTATTATTATATTTTTCTAGACGTATAAATATCACAATCGCAGGCTGATGACGCTGAAACGCGCCAAATCCGAATCATGCGCAGATTGTGATAGATGCGTGCAATCAATTGTGGCTGAGACGTATGCCGAAGCCAGAGGCGTTGCGTGTGCGCATGCGCCGCACGCGATACGATCCGAACCGAACTGAACCGAAACCGTAAAAAACAGTTAGTTGTTTCTCTTATCGATGAGTGTTTGTGCGTGTGCGTGTGGGTTTTCTTTGATTAGTTATTGAGTTTCCACTTAATTTTTTCTTACTCTCTCTCTTTTTTTATTTTATACATATATATTATTATTTGTATTATTTTCGACGAATATCCGTTAGTACCCCGTGCCAGCTTCACTGGCCTACTCGGCGCCAGATGGCGCCACACGATCAACCGAATTAGAAACGAAAAAAAAAACGGGAATTTTCTAATGTTTGCTGTGCGGTTTTCGTTGTTGTTTTTTCATTTTTTTTTTGGTTTAATTTAATTTATGATTTCTTCCTTATCTCATTTTTTATTTGGATTATTTATGGGCTGACTACTTTTGATGTTCGTTCCTTTTGTTCTTGTACTCACACCACTGCAATGTAACTCTAACCAAATAAACGCGACACTAACAGGATGATGATGTCTCGATGTGCTTGGTTGTCTCAACTATTAACTTCAATTTTTTTGGGGGGGATGGTGGGGGGTGCTGCACCCTATATTCTCCCCGCACATACACACCCACACCTACGCATACATCCATAGAATTCTTGAAAATGTTTCATGGATCTGTGCATGGGTACGTGTTTGTGTGTGTGTTGGTGTAACTTTTGGAAGATGAAAACAAGGCAAGAAAAAAGTGTTTTTTGGTTTTGGTGTTAGTGTTACACTGCAGCCGGTGGTGGCGGTGGTGTAGTAACGAGTGGGGTGTGTGTCTGGCTTGCGCGCGATTCTTCATCGAGGCAATGCAAGAAGCGCCCTCTGGAATTTCCGCGACGCTTGCATTGCTTCCGAATTCTTCTCTCTTTTTCTACCTCTCTCTCTATTTTTTCTTTCCGTAAAATTTAGATGTTTTCAACCGGTCATTTTGATACGACGTGTACACAATTTTGTGATTTGTTTGTCTAGAATTGTACAAATTGCATAATGGTTTCAATGTGCTTCATTTCAATTTCCTGGATTTTTTTCTGGGAGAATTTAAATGGAGTTTCGTGTGTAGTTTTGTACGATGGTATCATGTTAGTGGATTTCTCAGATGATTTTCACTTTTTTCTGGAGAGATTTTGTTTTTTTTTTTGTAAGAAAAGTTGCATACACACGGTTTTTTGCATTTGGAAATGAATGGCACTTTTTAGTGTGTTAATTAGAACTCACCAATGTTATAAAGATTAACAAATACAACGTCATCGTATTTTGTTGTTTAATTCAGGAGGTCACTTATCAAATTTGAATTTTCTTTATTTCGATTCGATAGATAACAGATGGCGCTACTGGTCGTTTAAGATGTCAATCTAGACTGTTCCATATAATTTTTCAGTATAATTTAGTATCATTCATAAAAATTGAAATTTGTTATTTAGATAAAAATAAATTGAAATCTCGTTCATCGCTCATAAGGAATAACTTTGACTTTTTTTCTAAAAAAGAAATTTTAAAAATATTTCTTATGGTCTCTGATAGATGGCGCCACTTGGCATTGAACTAAAATGACGACCTTTCAAATAAATAAGATTTATGACTATCTAGGCGTAATTTTCAAGAAAAAAGTTTTCTGAAGAAAATTACGTGACGTACAAAAACCATTCGGACTCAAAATGAAAGTAAATGGAAAATATGAACAACAAAAAAAGGGAAAACGATATTGATTCGTATCGGTTACTATGGGTCATTAGGCAGAATTGTCGCCATCCATGGTCAGCGGTGATTATTTTTTCAACATTGCTTCCGTTTCAGCGCCATTACCGGTCGTGTTTTTCAAATACATGTGATTACATTCAATATGACAACGTCGCACTCACACACACACATATATACAACCACACATATGCAACCATACATACACGTATGTGGCGAATTAATGGTGACACTCGGTTGGGAGCAGTAGCACCTAGATACATTCTGAAGAACATAAAACTAATGCGTTCGTATAAATAGAAAGACGCGATTAGTTTGGTTCGCTGAGGGAGAAAAAGCAAATGACAGTAGCGTGAAACCGGCGGGATATTATTAACAAAAGTCAAAACAACAACGTTGCGAGCGAAGAGACAGAATGAAATCGTGTCGCGCGTCGTCGACTGAAATAAAGTACGATTTCGAAAATGTCGGATATTTTTAGTTTGATCATTAAAATTCGTCCTCTTGTATCTCTCCAATGTGTATGGTATGTTTCAAATGAAAACGTCCAAGTGAGTTTAACAATCGTAAAAATGTAAGGTTCTTTTGACTTGAAACTTCTGCATTGTCACTTTTTTATTAATAATCCAATTTAGATGCTTTCTGCATTTCAAGTGATAATTCTGAATTACATTTCATGAATCGGAATTACATTTCTATCATTTTGAATTAAAAGTTACATTTTCTCACTCTGAAATCAATTCGCAGATTTGAAATTCCTTTGATACTTTCGCAATTTCATTTTAAATTTGAATTACATTTCTGGAATATAATGAAATATAAGTTTCTGATTTGCAATTTTTGCTTTTCATGTATATTTCAGAAATTAACAGATTAAATTCAGAAAATACTAATTATATTTCAGATGTGGAAAATGAATTTCAGGAAGTGCAAAATGTATTGCAGAAGTGCCACTTATATTTCAGAAAAGTTCCTTTGTATTTCAGATTGAAAATAATAATTTTCAGAAATGGTAAATTCTAATTCAGAAAGTAGCGTATGTATTCTGATATCAGAAATTAAAATTATACGTTTTTATTATCTTATCCACTATACATAAGTCAGATTACCATAACAACTAATTTATATTTATAATATTGGATTTTTGGGGCAAATTCGGGGCTCACAAATTTTGTACATTTTCTTTATTTAAAATTCTTGTCAAGTAATATCGTTGTTATTTCTGCAGATCCCATAATTTCATTCTGATTTCCAAATGATATGTTCTAAATACATATTGCCTGTTCAGAAATTCTGATGAATAATTTCAAATCTAGATGTTATATTCTGAAATACATTTTAGTGATTGCAAATATACTATGTATTTTCTAAAATACAATTTACTTAACTGCATTATAAATATCAGAATCTGAAATACATATCGATAATTCTAAAATACATTTGATAATTTGAACTACATTTTGTAGTTTCTTAAATACTTAAGACTAATCTGAAATTTAAATTATTTAATATTAAATACATTTTACAATTCTTAAATATAATTTATATCTTCTGAAATACAATTTAGAAATCTGAATTTCAAATGATATAATCTGAAATAGTTATCAATAATCTGAGATACAATTGAAAGAGGTGTAGAAAAGGTGACGTATGAGATAGAAGTGAGAAGGAAAATAAAAGTGGTTATTTTAAGTTGATTTCTACTATACATCCTCGATCAAAAATAAAACTATTGCAACAGCGCGCATGAAAGCAAGCAACATGCAACAGCTGTTGGACATTCTTTCCGAGCTGTCAACTTCAAACTTGTGGAATGTCCGCCTCGTCGAACGACTCGGTGGCGGCGTCCGTGGTGGCGGTGGCGGATTTCGGGACGCCTCCCAGGATGGTGTTATCCTATCGCGAAGATTAGCGCTAAACTCGCCGCCTCATCCGCTCCGGCGTTCGAGCGTCTTTATTATTGGCGGCGGTCGGGCTTCTTGCGTCCCGCCGCCCCCCGGAGTGCGGAGTGGAGGTATTTTCGTTGGGCGAAAGGGATTTGCGTGTGAAAAGCGCACATCTAGTGGAGGATTTTCCAAGGAAGGCGTGTACGCCAAAGCTGGATAACACATTACCATTGGATAATCTGCCGCCGCCGCTGCCGCCGTCGACGCGGTCGAACGACGACGGCGGTGGCGGCGGCGGCGGTGGTTGATGCACAAAGTACACAAATCCGGGCACACGCTCGCGCTCTTATGCGATCTGCGCCGGTTCGTGCCAAGTCCAACCGGAAAAGCAACGGGAATCCGCTTCTCCCACCATTTTCCGCAAAGTTTGCGAATCGCAGGTTGCCACCAGTTTTTGCACTTTTTTTGTGGTTGGAAAACGTCGTCAATGTTCAAATTCCGTTCTATTTATATGTAGGAATTAGGTTACCTTCCGGTTATCTAATAATTAGCAAATTTTTAAGAAGTGATGTTTTCCAAATAAATTCGGACGAAATTTTATTTCAAATTTTATTATAAATTTCAAAGAAACTTTAATTGAGAATAATAGTTTAGTTACTGTTTAATTAATTTCTTTTTTACTTACTACTTAATTATTCAATATGGAACTAAACAGCATAAAGAAAAGAATTTGAAAAACTGTCCGAAGTTTTTCGCAAATTTTATAATCAGAAATTCAAATCATTTAAAATACAAGTACAAAAATCACGTGACCAGAGTAAAGTAATATGAATTAAAATTTGATAGTTTCACTCATTATGTGAGAATTGTTTGTTAGCCAAATTTTCTGGAAATTATTTTGCTTATGCATTCGAGAATGATCCGAGAATAATTGTCCGATATCAAATTTTCAGGGAATGTCATATTTGATATGATAGTCAATATGTTTATTGATCAATTTAAACCTTCTATATTTTATTATTTAATTTGAAGCTGGTATTTAAATTGTAATAATGAAAAGTATTTGTCGTTAATTGATTTATTCCAAAATTACAAGAAATGAAGTGAGACTTTGGTTCATTTCAAAACATTGTAATTTCCAAGTAAATTTGAAAAGAATTTTATTTTTTAAAACAATAATTTAGTTATTTCTAATGTAATTTTGATCATCAACAATGAAAATATGATGAAACTTCATCCACCGAGTAATATCTTTAGTAAGCTCGTAATGTGATACAATTTTTCCCAAATTTTGAAATAATTTATGTAGTGAAATACAAGAATCAGTTTGCAAACTAAAAACTCAACAAATTAGAACTTTATCGTTTAATTTTTCTCATTATTTGAATAATGAAGTTTCCATTCCATAATTCCATTAAACAATTTTGCAAATGGAATTCCAATAAATTTGAAAAGAATTTTATTTTTTAAATAATTCTCATTTTTGCAAAAATAATTAACATTAGTTTAGTTGTAGTTATGAAAAAATTGATAATTCGATGAAATCATACCTAACGAGTAATCATTTTTTTATTAATTAGAAAATAATAAATAATATCGTCCAATAGAACAATGAAATCAGATAAACTGTAAAATCTGATCTTGTTGTTTAGTTTGTTATTTAAAACATTGTCGCTCGTTGGAAATTATTTCTGATTTTCTGCTCGTTACTTGAAATATTTGGAGAATTTTTATGAGATTCTGGAGTTAAATCCCTTATTTTACAAACTAATATCAGTTATATTAAATCATTGAATTTTGCATTGAATAAGTGATATAAAAATATGACCTCTTTCTAAATAGAATTTATTTTCCTCGTTATTTGAAATAAGATATTAAATCAGGTTCTGTTGCTTTAAAAATACCAATAATATCATAGAACTTTATATTAGATGACATAACCTACAAACACATGACCTAACTCCTAACTTTTCATTTTCTAATATCATTATTATTTCGAACAATTTGCATTAAAATGCAATCAATACCTTGAAGCACTTTCATTCCATAAATAATTTGGAAGTTTTCCAGCACATTTTCTTCGGGTGATTTAAAGTTTAAGGAATAATATCCAAACATTACAAATTTCCCAAGTTCTTGCAACAAACAAACGAATAAATAAATGAACGCAATCCTTTCATACAAATGCCTCAAATGCATTCGTACATTCGTACAGTAAAATTAAATATACGATGTTGCCATTCCGCACTAATGTTACACATAAATTATATTTTCTATCCTTTTCCCGGGTTTTGTTTCGTATTTTGTACTTCACATATGTCGTTTACGAGTGTAACGCCGCCTCCATAGCCGCCATGCTGCATGCACTCGATGGAATAATAGTTTTATTGCATTTGAACAAAGCGAATATATTTTCGTGACTTTGCCAACACTAACGGAGACAATCGTTTATATTCGTAAATAAAATGAATATAATGCACAATCAACATGAAAGAAATACGCAATAGTTTTGGGGAAGTTATATCTGCGCCATCTATCGACTAATAGTAAAAACTCAAGCTGAGAAAGTTAAAATTTCGCGTATTTTAAAGTTTCCTTTCTAAAGACGTTAAAAGGAATGTTTAGGGGAGGTAACACGGAGTGCCATCTATCAGCCATGTTGAGTACTACCCACATGGTATATTTTGTAATCTAGATGAATGAAAATCGATGGATTTGATGTGGACTACGTTGGTGGTCGCACAAGTGACACCAAGAATAGTCCAGAAGGACTATGACTCGTCCTTCCGCCTGAATGTTCAATGCACATTAAAAGGCATTTCGTGTCCACCGCCAACCGATGTTTACGCTTTGTGTGTGCGTGCTGCGCTGTCCGATGGCGGTAAATTATGTCCACCCGCGCTGATAATACTTTTCCATTTTCCATTAGGTGCATTGCCGCACATTTCTTCACACACAACACCATAAAATTCAGGGAAAAATCAATTGTGTAGCGTTTAACAGCAGAGTGCCAGAGTGGGCGGTTGAGGAAAATGACAGTGGATTTGTTTTCCCTGCATGTTCCAACTGAAAATTAATTCCATTTTTATTTGGATTGCATATTATGACTTCCCAACGTTTTTCTTTTTTTTTTAATTGGAAAATTATCATCCTCGTAATTCCAGGGATAATTAAATTTATAAAGGATAATAAACAACTTAAAGTTGAAAAATATACGAATTTTTAATAAATTCTTGGAGAAATATTAATAAAGTATTCCAAGAAATTTGGATAGTAAAACTTGTACAATGACATCAGAAAATTTCCAAAATTTCGTTTCATTTAGGTTTTCGTAACTATATTAATTAAATCTTTATTTCGCGAATTGTCATTCATTTTAGTCACATGTGAAATATTCGTTATAGTCACTTGTAGGATAATAGTAGATTTTATTATAATTGACAAAGGCAAAATTATAAACGAAAATGTTGAATACACAAATATCACGAGTTTATAATGGCATTTCGTACACATGTGATAAACAACCGGAAATGTTAATTCATTGGTCCTATAAAACATATTGGGAGCCATCAACTTACTGGAGAAATATTAAAAAAAATTTTCCAAGAACTCAGAATTTGTAAAACTTGCAAAATGACATCAATAACATATGAATGAAATATTCATTTCTCTCACTTGTAGAGTAATGGTAGATTATATTGTAATTGCAAAGAATGCAAAATTACAAACGAGTGAAAGATTAAAATCACAAGTGTGATAATGAATTTCGTCAGTTTACAAAGATATTTCGCACACGTGTAATATACGCCATTTTATTTCAGTTGGTACAATGGCCTAAGAATTTCTGATGTGACGTGTCAAATGTCTCAAGTAAATAAAGTAAAGAAATTATGAAATCTTAAATATTTAAAACCTTTGTAGCCAGCACATTATTTTGTAAGTTGTCATTAATTTTAGTCACAAGTAAGATAAAAGATACCAATTTTTCTCACTTGTAAAATAAATTACGTCACTTATTTGACTTGTCGATAATATTCAATTTTACTCAATAGTAACACACATAGTAAATACTAGATTACATTCTCTAGTGAGGTAAAAGTAGATTATGTTATAAGTGTGGGAAATTTAAAATTTTAAATGAGTGAAAGATACATAAATTTATATATAATTAATATAATAACTATATATATATATAACTATATGGCATTTCGCACACGTGTAATTTACGACATTTTATCTTACTGGAGAAAAGTTGATGCAATGTTCCAAGAAGCAACAAAATCCAAAATTACTTCCACAATTTTTGATATGACATTTCAAATGTCACAATTAAATCGTCAGAATTTCGTTTGAACTGGCGCATTATGATTATGTTTGCCAAACCTTAAAATTTTGACACCTTAGTAACAATAGCACTTTATTTTGTGAGATGTCATTCATTTCTCTCACTTGTAGAAAAAGTGAATAATATTCATTTTAGTCACTAAGAATACACTTTTTATAACTTTTTAATAAATTTGTATTTTTTACAAATTGTAATACTTCCTGATTTCTCTTGCAATTCTTCTACCATCTTCCCATTTCCAAATGAATATTCCCCTATATTGAAATTTCTTTCCTTTCCTCATCCTCTTGAAGTAAAAAAAAGAGAACTTTTTTCGTTCGGAAAATTGAAAATGCGTGCGAGCTACTCAAGTGGACACGTTTTCCAGTGATCCGATACGAAACAAAACAAATACGACTTGCAAATAGGCGCGTC
>JARJDZ010008046.1:0-32879 GCA_030264555.1 Aleochara sp. GC000083
AAAGTTTCAGGATTTTCAGGAAATGTTGCTAGAAACATTTAGCACGTAATTCTGAATGAAACGCAAAGACTATAGTCTTGGTACTACTTTCCGGGCAAATTCCTACGTTGAAAATGTGCAAAGACTATAGTCTTGGTACTATTTTTCGGGCAATTTCGGGCGGTGAAAATAAGCAAAGACTATGTCTTGGTACTATTTTTCGGCCAATTTCGGGTGTTGAAAATGTGCAAAGACTATAGTCTTGGTACTATTTTTCGGACAATTTCGGACGTTGAAAATGTGGAAAGACTATAGTCTTGGTACTATATTTCGGGCAATTTCGCACGTTGAAAATAAGCAAAGACTATAGTCCTGGTACTGATTTTCAAACAATTTTTGCCTAAAAAATAAGCAAAGACTATATATAGTCTTTGTACTGATTTTCAAACAATTTTTGCCCAAAAATAAGCAAAGACTATAGTCTTGGTACTGACTTTAGTCAAAATTTTACCCAAAAAATAAGCAATGACTATAGTCTTGGTACTGATTTTCAAAAAAATTTACAGGTTAACAAGAAATGTTGATACACATGATAAGTATAAGAGGAGCACAACGTATGAATGATACAACATCAATTTTACAACAAAGCATTCATCCAAAACAAAGTCATGTTACATTTTGTTCAGCTGAAACAAAATGACTATAATAAGTAATGCAATTGGATGTTAATTTACTCATCGCACTTACAGGAATATTTGTACAAGGCCACTATATCCTGCATCCATCCATCTCCATTTCCTTCCAACATGTGGCAGATACAAAATCCTTGATGGCTCTGTAAGAAGAAATATAATGAAAAGTTTAGTTACTTATTTACTATAATAAAAACATGTAGCACAAATGGAGATGGGTGAACATTGTAACCTCCAGGGAAATGGCCTCCCTGACAGCGATCGAAGTTTCAATCAACGACGTATGTGCTACTGTAAAAAAGGAAATAAGTTTTGAGTGCGGAGGGAATAAAGTGACACTTTACTCCCGCTTGGCCATGGGGTTATAAAACCCAATATTCACCGGACCGACTATACATGGAGGGAGTAAAGTGACTATTTTATTCGCGACATTGGCGGGGAGTAAAGTAGTTACTTTATTCCCTCATACATACATACCGTATGGAAAAGTGCATCTCATCTATGGAAAAGTGTTTGCATGGGTAAAAATGGTGGGGATTTGGTCGAAAGACTCCGAAAGGAAAACGAAATAGGATCTTTGTGGCGCCTAAAGGCGTCCAAATCAAAACCATTGAAACAAGGAAAACAGAGCACGATATAGCGTCACAAAATTTTTCTTCGTTGTCAGAGAACATCTGATTCATGGATACACAGACTGTTTGTGTACTTCATGTAAACTAAAGTCGTAAATTTCTATTTGTAAAACAAGATTTCTATAAAACCTTTTTAAAGTACCTTTACGATTATATTAGTATAGACAGCTTGAAGTAATTCAATCGTTGTGTATTTGGGGCAAACAATTTAGTTAACCTAAAAGTGAAATTCCAGGAATCTAATCTCGCAAACAACAACGATGATTCAATTTCATTTCCCAAAACGGAAACCGTAAATTGTACACATACAAGTCGCTACGAAGTCTCACACCAAGTAAAATTATATCAGGAGAGAGAAGAAATAACGCTGTAAACATGGGGGTGCCTATAGAGTATCAATATGAATTTTGGACCATTCATCCTCAACCAAATACAATAACATTGACCTGCCTAATGCCGAATGGCCTCTGCATATTACTACCAGTTGCCATCAATGCCACATTCACTGAGATTAAAGAAGTAAGTTATGCTGCAAGCAACAAATACGAATATGCATTACAAACAATATTTCAGGATCTCTGGTATGAGGCTCAGAAGATGCCACTATATGGCATGCTCCATGACTTATCCAAGTACTTCTTCTACTATGTGAACAGCATGGGGGAGCTGGAGCAAATCGCCATGGAGTCGCGCCGCCTCGATGAGCTCCAGCCGATGTGTGCAGTCCTCAAGGTCGTTGAGTTCCTGGGCGATAAGACTGAAGAGACGCTGAACACCAAGATCGGCCATTTGATCGGCAAGAAGCTGCCGGAGTTCGATGCACTCAGCAGTCCCGAGGTGAACAATTTCCGCTTTAATATGCGCACGTTCGTCGATAAGATAGCAAAGAAGCGGCAGAAGTTGGGGTGGAAGGAGCAGCTACTCTATCGCTATCCGCCTCGCTTGTGTCCTAACGAGTACGTTAACGTGCACGATGTGTCCAGCATTAGCAGCAACCAGGTGTATCAACGAGGAAAGATAATGTTATCTGCGACAGCTTCCGAAACAACAGAGGTATTGTAGATATGGCGTTCTTATTTGCAACTGTTTGTAATGATCACTTGACGTTACAGAGAAGTTTTAAAGTCAGCATCGAGTATAATGCGACACCGAACGAGTTGCTGAAGAAAATTCTCACGAAGAATGCGCTCTACAAGAACCTGCAGTCGCATCGAGCTGACGAGTACGTGCTGAAGGTGTGCGGCTGCGAGGAGTACCTCGTTGGCGACCACCCGTTAATCCGCTTTGAATATATCAGCGAATGTATATCACGAGACACTATTCCTAACTTAATTGCCATCTCAAAATACAAATTACCACGTGAGTATTGAAGAAAAATATATTTTTTAATCAGAAATAGAAATGTACAATTTTGTTGGCTATTTCAGAGTTGGAAACGGATAATTACAGCTATGAAACGCTCATCTCGCACAAGAAACAAAGTTCCATGCAGACGCTACGCAAGAAAGGCCACATCCGCTCTTCATGGAGCATTGAGGACCGATTTCAGATCACAATAAGCAATATAAACAATTTCAATTGTGACAAGAAACGCAATCCGCTGGAGGTACGATTTTAATGATTTTGAGAGATAAATGTATAAAATGAATTTACTTTTGTAGATTGGTCTGCTGGCGGGACTGTTTCACGGCGGGAAATCACTATGCGAGCCGCAAAAATGCAAAGAGCACGTACTCAGCGACGAAGAGATGCAAAAGGAGATGGTGTGCTTCGACGAAACGCTCACCTTTGACCTCCAAGTGTGCAGGATACCGCGCAGCGTAAAGTTATGTTTGGCCATCTATGAGGTGACAAAGAATGGCAAGGGCGTGAAGACGAGACGAATCAACAAGGAGAATAACTCCTCGAACAAGGATATGTACACGAATCCAATAGCGTGGGCAAACACGACCATCTTCGACTTTAAGAATCAGCTGAAGAGCGGCGCGATGACGCTGTACATGTGGGCCTATGCTGAAGACGTCATGTTTATGAACGAGGACCTTTTGCATCCGCTTGGAACCGTCGTCAGTAATCCCAATATTCGCTATGCTACCTCGCTAACATTGACTTTCAAAGTGTAAGTTTGATTACCTACCTAATTAAGGAATACAGAAAAAAATGCCTTTCTTCTTGTAGAGCTGATGAGAAATTCACGATACTCTATCCAAGTATCGAGGAGATGCTAAACTACGTCGACAGCAAAGAAATGAAGGATGATTACGTCGAAATCGACGACTCACCGAGTATGGATGAGCTGCTGAAATATTTCTCGGCAACGGAATCGATTTGTGATATCCACGATCAAGACAGACAAAAGCTCTGGAAGTACCGGCATCAATGGCTCGTCATGTCGCCGGAGGTGCTTCCCAAGTTGCTGCAATGCATCGATTGGGATAACCGCGATGACGTGTGTGGCGCCGCCTACATTTTAAAGTACTGGAAGCCGTTGCCAATTGAAAAAGCCCTGGAATTATTAGATTACGCGTACGCGGATGAACAAGTGCGCGCGTTCGCGGTGCGTTCACTGGCGAAGATCAGCGACGACGATTTGCTGCTCTACCTGCTGCAGCTCGTGCAGGGATTGAAACACGAACTCTTCCTCGATTGTGATCTCGTCAAGTACTTGCTGGAGAGAGCACTGATGAATCAAAAGATCGGCCACTATCTCTTTTGGCATTTGAAGTATAACAATCAAAAATGTATTCTTTCGGGTTTCCTTATTGTATTTGTTTTTTCTTTCAGATCGGAAATGCAAGTGCCTTCAGTATCGGTACGTTTTGGATTGCTCCTGGAGGCGTATTGTCGAGGTAGCCAGGAACACATGGCAATTTTATCACAGCAGGCCGAGTTTTTGGAGAAGTTGAAGCAATGCAGCGAGAATGTGCGGTTGTGCCGCGATAAGGAGAAGGCGAAGAGCGAGCTGCTGCAGAAGCTGAAGGACAAGCACGTGGAGGATGCCATGCGGGAATTAACCAGCCCGCTGGATCCGTCTTATCGAGCAGCGCGTCTGCGACACGAGAAGATTAAGATCATGGACAGCAAAATGAAACCGCTATGGATCGTCTTCGAGAATGCGGACCCCCATGGTGAAGATATTTATATGATTTTCAAGAACGGTGACGATTTGCGCCAGGATATGCTCACGCTTCAAATGCTACGTATTATGGATAAGTTATGGAAGCAAGAAGGGCTAGACTTACGGTACAGTAAAATAGCAATGTTAATATCCAGTTTAGTAATTTCTGGTTTTCAGGATGAACTTGTACAAGTGTATTTCAATGGAGCACCGCGTCGGAATGATCGAAGTGGTCCTCAATGCGGATACGATAGCAAACATCCAAAAGGAAAAGGGAATGTTCTCAGCGACCTCCGCGTTTCGCAAAGGTTCGCTGCTCGCTTGGCTGAAGGATCACAATCCTACGGAGGCGGCACTTAAGAATGCCTGCCAAGAGTTTACGTTGTCGTGCGCGGGTTATTGCGTTGCGACATATGTGCTTGGCGTAGCTGATCGACATTCCGACAATATTATGATTAAACGTAACGGCCAACTCTTCCATATCGATTTCGGTCATATACTTGGACACTTCAAGGAGAAGTTTGGCTTCAAGCGAGAGCGCGTTCCGTTCGTGCTCACACATGATTTTGTGCACGTTATCAGCAAAGGCGAGAAGAAGAATTTGGAATTTAAAGCCTTCCAACATTATTGCGAAAAGGTACGGACAAAAAACCAGAATTGAAATCTATTTGGATGTTGTTTAACGATTGCCAAGAATTTTTGAAACAATGTATTTAAATTTTAGGCATTTATGGTACTGAGAAAACACGGTGAATTCATCCTCTCGTTATTCGCGATGATGATATCTACTGGCCTACCGGAACTGAGCTCGGAAAAGGACTTGAATTACCTCAAGGAAACGCTCGTCTTGTCGAAGACCGACCCGGAAGCGCTCAAACACTTCCAATCGAAGTTCGACGAAGCGCTGAGCAACTCATGGAAGACGTCCATGAATTGGGCGACGCACAACATATCGAAAAACAACCGAGTGAATTGAACTATTGCGCGAAATCGTGGAATTGTGTCAAGCCAACAAGCCTACTGTGTGAATGGAGAAGAGCACACCATCAAACAGAGACAATTTTCTTTCAATTACTATACACAATGCAATTTTGCACGATGCGTGCAATGTCGAGTGAAATCTGCGATGTTTTTTTTATTGTAAAATGTTTCGCTCTCTATAAACGCGGGCAGGGGATGGAAGGCCGTAGCAGAAGACGTAGAAGAGAAGAAAGAAGCCGATGTATTATTACTGTAACGATAGGCATCCCGATTGAATGAAACACTATGCATAAGTACAAATTTAGAGAATGAACTAATGAAATATACAACTTGCGGAATGAGATTAAACGTATCGTAATAATAAACAAGCAGGGCATTGCGCGCGAATTGTGTGTACGCAGTAAGTGACTGTAGGCAAGTGATAGTATTATTGATTCATGTTATTTGATACACGGCGCGACGGTGCAAGTGCTTGAAGATATCGCTTGCTTGCTGCGGCGTCGACATCGTCGCCGCCAGCTATCACATGTCCGCGCGCTTGCAAAAGGCGCTGATTACAATGTTACATGTAATGATGCCCTATTTGGTGGCGTGTGTATTTCCTCCCGAACGGGGCAGTCTGCGTTCTGCAGCACTGCATTGCACACACAGCAAATTACCGCACGGTCCTTATTTACATTTCGAAACAATTTAGTGCGCGTTCCACATTTCCATTGCGCGTATGTGTATGTCGCGAGATTGTGTAAACAAGTAATGTCATCGTTGCCGACTTCTTATCACTAAATGTCATCTGACTTCTTATGAAGCTACGCACTTGTTTTACATGGCATCGGAGATATCCAAAAAGGGCGAGATATTAATTGAATAGAATAGATAAATCTGCAGCCATCTATTGTTAGGTGTATTACTAATAGCAAGTTTATAAGTTGAGAGCGTCATCGTATTATGGAAAGCCAGCCGCTCTTATCAGTTGTGAGTTGCATTCCGGATTCATTGTCTGAATGAAATTTTGATTTGTTTTTTGCTGATTGCAGTGCGGGGATAATTCCAAAGCGAGCACGTTACGTTCGTTTACTTATGGTGGGACTACTCCAGAGACGCGTGTAGGACGCCTTCGGATTCCGCGCGACGAAAGGATAACGTATACCTGGAGTGATTTGAACGTCTTCGCCGAGGATCAAGTTTCGCATCGACGCGCGTTTCTGCCATTTCTGTTTCGCAGGAGAAAACAAATTGTCCACAAACATATCCTCAAAGATGGTTATAGTCAACAGGCATTTATATTCTTTCATTACTCATAATTTCTTGTGGTTTTGTTGTGCTAACGGAATTTTGAATTTTAGTTAGCGGAATTGCATATCCAGGAGAGTTATTGGCCATTTTGGGATCGAGTGGCGCCGGAAAAACGACGCTTTTAAACGCGCTAACTTTCCGCAATGTAAAGAATACTGTACTCACCGGGATACGATGCTCCAATGGGATTCCCCTCACGCAGACGTCCCTCACGGCGCTCAGCTCCTACGTCCAGCAGGATGACTTGTTCTACCCCAATTTAACTGTAAAAGAACATCTCCAGTTTCATGTATGATCTTCAAAAATATTTAATATAATTGACTAATAATTCATTTTAAATTGTAGGCAATGGTACGAATGGATAAGGAAATTACAGCCAAGGAGAGGAAGAAACGGATTGAGGAGGTCCTTATTGAAGTAAGCTCACAAAAACGAATGCAAAAAAGTTTCTGAAAGTACAATTTTGAAATTTTGCAGTTAAGTCTGAAGAAGTGCCAAGACAGTGCAATTGCCACTTTAAGTGGCGGAGAAAAGAAACGCTTGGCATTCGCTGCCGAAGTCCTAACGAATCCACTCATCATGTTCTGTGATGAGCCCACATCGGGACTGGACTCCTTCATGGCGCTTAACGTCGTCCAGGTCATGAAGAAGTTGGCACAAAACGGCCACACCATCATATCTACAATTCATCAACCATCCTCCGAGATTTACGCGTTGTTTGACAAAGTCATCTTCATGTCTGAGGGACGGATCGCTTTCCAGGGCACACCGGATGAAGCCGATGTGTTTTTCGCCAGTATAAAAGCACCTTCACCGCATAATTACAACCCGGCTGATTACTATGTAGAGTTGTTGGCGATACAACCCGGAAAGGAAGAATCGTGTCGACAGGCAGTGAATATGATTTGCAATAGTTTCGCAAAGAGCGATTTTGGACAGCGAGTAAAAACAACAACTACTAACATTTTGGTAAGTTGAAAATGATTATTGATGATTATTGATTATTTAATTTGATTTTTCTTTAAGAGTAAAATGGAGGTGAGCTATAACGACTTTTGGAGCGTCGAAACACAGGATTGTGTGTATAAGAACCCCTGGTGGAGGCAATTCCTGGCAGTTTTTTGGAGATGCTGGTTGGTCACAATGAAAGAACCGCTTTTAATTAAAGTTCGACTGATTCAATCAATCGTATGAACCAAACCAACCAATTAATGACTTATTTACTGAGTTGCTATCATTTTTTAGATAATCTCCTTGCTAATTGGACTGATTTATTTCGGCCAGCAATTGAATGAAAATGGCGTCATGAATATAAATGGAGTTATGTTCGTTTTTCTGACGACGATGACATTTCAAAATCTCTATGCGGTTGTTAATGTAAGAAATTCGTTTTTTACCAGAAACAAATATTGATGCTATTTTTTAGATATTCTGTAGTGAGTTCACTATATTCTACAGAGAACACACAAATGGGATGTATCGTACTGATGTTTACTTTCTCTGCAAGACTCTTACTGAAATCCCAATCTTCACCCTGATTCCCATATTGTACATTAGCATCTGCTACTTTATGATTGGACTCAACACAGATATCGTGCGTTTCTTCACGACGATGGGAATTTTGGTCTTGGTCGCTCATACAGTCCTCAGTTTTGGTAAAAATTACCCTTTCGTAATTGATTTTATAACTAACATATTGCTTTTTTAGGATATCTGATATCATGTGCAACAACGAGCGCATCAATGGCGATGTCAATCGGTCCACCATTGATCATACCCTTCCTGCTCTTCGGCGGGTTCTTCATGAACATCACCTCCATACCGACCTACTTCAAATGGCTGTCGTATTTTTCGTGGTTTCGTTATGCATATGAAGCATTGCTAATCAATCAGTGGGCTGGTGTGGACGCCATCGCCTGCACACCAGACGCAGTGAGCTGCCCAGCCAACGGTAACGTCGTCCTCGACATCTACAACTTCTCCGAGGAGAACTTCACCACAGACATCGTCATGCTGCTCTTGCTCATCGTACTCTTTCGCGTCCTAGCGTACGTTTGCCTTCTGCTCAGGACGTTCACATAGATAGAATGCAAAATTACGCTTTGTGCTTGATGCTGATTAGCTTGTGAAAGGTTTCTTCCACTGCCGGTTGAAATTACATACATTGCCGGGTATCGAAGACACCATGCAGTTTTAGACACGATAGAGAAACGGAAAATAGAAACGATCAAAGAAGTAGTGCAGCTAGACATGATGATTGCGAAAAGTAACATGCAGACACGTAATTTAATACTAGAAATTAATCCGCTTGCGGTAATTGAGAGCAAGAAGAAGGGGTGCTGAAATATCTTTGTACTTATACGCGGGTAATTCCCCATTCGCATTCAGTGTGTAATGAGTACACGTTAAAAAGCTGAGAAAGTGCGTGACAAATAGTTGCAAAAAGCAAATAAATTGTGAAACTGAGTATTATCGTTATTTAAATATCCTAACATTGTTTATCCTTCTCAGCCATACTAAAATATAGTTGAGTAAACATATCATTTTAATTAGGTAGTCAAGTCAAACTAATAAAATGTGTGCTTATGATTAATTTGAGGCAAGTTGTAGTCTTACATTAAAATGGCTTCAAGTGGTGAGAGTAGTTCCACCGGAAATGATATCGGATTGGAGGAACTTAAGAAAAATGTAAGTAATTTGCAGAAATAGGCAAAACAGAAATTATAACATACGTTTTCCTTTGTAGAGTCCTCAAGAAAGTCTGCAATTCAACCGCAGCTACAATCATTGGTCGCCATGCGAAGAAGGTGTCACTTTAGTTTTCCGTGATCTCAACATTCAAGTTAAATCCAGGGAGAAATCAAAAGTTATCATATCAGGCTGTGAGTTGATAAACTACGAATGCAACAACTAAGCAGAAGAAATAGCAAACTATTTTTGCAATTGATGACATTTTAGTGACGGGTGCTGTCAAACCAGGAAGCTTGGTTGCATTAATGGGCGCTAGTGGCGCTGGTAAAAGTGTCCTCATGTCGACACTCGCTTACCAAAATCGTAATCGACAGGATATATCAATTGAAGGCGGCATTTTGATCAATGGAAAACCAATTGGACCATATATCCGCGATATTAGTGCCTTCATGCACCAGGAGGACCTCTTCGTAGCCTCACAAACCGTCTGGGAACATATGTGTTTCATGGCGCGTCTCAAACTCGATCGACGAGTCACACAAACCGAACGCGATGCGAAATGTTTAGAACTTTTGCGACGAGTGGGATTGGGGCATTGTTTGCATGTACGCATTGGTGATGCTAACGATGACAAATCCTTATCGGGAGGTGAAAAGAAGCGACTTGCATTCGCAACTGAGGTAGCAATTTGCTACGCCCCTGGTGGAAAAAACAGTGGTGTAACATAAATTCCCTTTGGGTTTGTTTCAGTTACTTACTGATCCACAAATTCTATTTTGCGACGAACCAACCACAGGTTTGGATAGCTACTCGGCGCAGATGATTGTCGGGATGATGAACGAAATGGCCGCCCAGGGTCGTACGGTTCTGTGCACGATTCACCAACCGTCATCGCAACTTTTCGCAATGTTCAGCCAAATTATGCTGCTGGTTGAAGGACGTTTCGCGTACATCGGTTCCAGGGCATTTGCCACCGAGTTTTTCTCAAGGTAGCGGAATTTTATTACATAGAGGATAGAAATGAAAAAGGTTTTACCTTCAGTTTAGGTTACACCTGCCCTAGCAATTACAACCCGGCTGACTTCCTGCTGAAGACGATCAGCTCGATGCCGGGTGCTGAAGAAAGCAGTCGACATGCGGCGAAGACGATCTGCAATCACTTCTCGGTGAGCGATTACGCGAAAGAAGTTGACGTCCTCGTGCAATATGAATTTCATATGGGCTCAATCAGCGAGCAGGCAAGTGATAAATAGACTTTTCACCATCGTTGACATTCGCGCGCGAGCGAGGACATTATCATAAATCATTTATCCCTAAATCTCCTTCGTTCAGATATTATTTTTTCGTCTTATCGCATTGTCACCGAAAATGATCTTTATTATTCCAGTGGCGGAGCACACACTGGAAATCGAAGTGAATTTAAGTTTTCTTTTTTCAGGAGAGTCAAGGAAACTCTTCTGGATGGCGAGATGGAAACGTCAAAAACGATTTGTAAGCGTCACCCATCTTAAATTTGAATATTCAATATTGATACTTTCAATTTTCAATGACAGCAAGCCAGTATTCTGGTGGGTGAAGATGTACTATCTGACCAAACGGTATTTCAACGAAATTTTGAGAAATCCTGCCGTTCAACTTTTAAGGATGATTCAAAAAATGGTAATTTACAACCTTTTAAAATACTATTCCCTAAAATCTAATTTTTTCACATGAATTTCACAGACTATTGCCCTAATGGTGGGTCTCTGTTACGTGGGCACCCAACCACTCACACAAAACGGTGTCCAAGCCCTCCAGGGGGCTCTGGTAACCGTCGTTTGCGAGAACACCTTCCCAGCAATGTACTCCCTGCTGGCGGAGTTCCCCAGCAACATCCCGCTCTTCCTTCGGGAGCACAAGGCCGGAATGTATTCGCCAGCGATTTTCTACACATCCAAAATGCTCGCCATGGTGAGTGGCGCAAAAATTATCGTTTCAAGCGAATTAATCATGCATGATGTTTTTTTTGCTTTCCTTCCCCTCTCCCGTCGCTATCCCTGGTTAGCTTCCAGGCATTATCATCGAGCCGATACTCTTCGTTTCCATTCTGTACAGCTTGGTGGGACTGCGTGCGAATTTCGAAAGTTTTGCGACGACTGCAATTGCAGCCACACTGGTTATGAATGTATCATGCGCTTGCGGTAAGCGATAACAAACAACAAAACAACTATCATTCGGTTAAAAATGCACGAATCCTAACTAATTGATGTATGTAAATGGCTGCTGGGAGTGAGTAATTAATGAATTTCAGGTATATTCTTTTCGAATGCATTCAACAGTGTTAACAACGCGATGCTGTGTCTCGTGCCATTCGATTACATTTTAATGATAACGTCTGGATTTTTTATTAATCTGAGGTAAGCGTGATTATTGTGTTGTGCAAAAGTTTTTTCAGAGTTGGATTAAAAAATGTACAAATAAAATTTTCTTCTATAATGATGGAAAACTATTCCAAACTGTAAAATTAAAAATTGCAAATCAAGTACCGGAGAAATTAAAATTCTGGAAGTAAATACGACTCTGGATGAAGACAAAAAAGTCATCTAAAAGTTGTCTACTTGTTATTAGCTCGCTGGGAAGTCATATCGCGTGGACCAAGTACTTCTCCTGGCTTATGTACGGGATGGAATCGCTGACGATTGTTCAATGGAGCGGCGTAAATAATATTAGTAAGTTTCGCCACTCATGAATTATTTACCGAATGAGAATTGCACGCGCAAAGTTTGCTCGGGACATATGGACACAATTCCAGAGTGAAGGGCGAAGGAAAATATTCATTTCGTTTCTCCTCTTTCTTTTTTGCAGCCTGCGAGAATGCCAACCCGGATGTACCGTGCTTGCACACCGGAGATGAAGTCCTGCAAAAGTACAGTTTCCAGGAAGGACATCTTGATCGAGACCTCTGGACGATGATCGTCATGTGCGTGCTCTTTCATGTGTTGGCATTTTTTTGCTTGTTGAGGAAGATTCGCACTAAATGAATTTCATTTTCATTTCATTTTTGCGAAAAAATAGCAATTAGAGACTTTAGGAAGAGAAAAGTTGAGAAAAGTAAGATTTTAATAAATATATGATGAATTTTCTGAATGATGAATGACAAAATTGGGAAACAACAATTCAGAACCTGTAAAATCCAGGACATGTAGAATGAAATCTAAATATTATCTGCCTGGTTCTTTGTGTAACACCTTTGCTTCAACCTGGATGAAGATTCGAATCAAATGAATTCCAATTTTGATGAAATATGAAGTAATAAATGTTTTCACCAACGTGCTCCATGCAACGCACCGCTTTTGTTTCATTTGAATTGCAGATTCCCAAGCTTCATCCTCCCCGAACATCTCCAAAGGAGCTAAATTCAAATTCTCAACCCAAGGTCCCAAATAACCGAGCGAAGGACGAGGAGCGCACGCACGCCCCAGATCCGAGCGAGTGAGCGAGCGTCGAAATTGCAAATTGAAAGCGCTTCCACTTCCCGCATCTCCCGTCTGCATCCCGTTGATCCCGGGCATTCCGAGCGAAGCCTAGATACGCGCACGGGAGCTGACGCTAGGTAAACTTTATTGTTGGCGCCACAATGCGCGCACGCGTACCCACTCCTGGCAAGTGCCACACGCCCATGGAGGCGCCACCTTCTCGTTCCCGCCAGGACTAACACAGACGCGAAACAAAAGACCATCACGTCCGTGAAGGACGTTCGAGGATTGTGTGAGTGCACGGAATGAGCCGAAAGTATCCGATGCGTGGAGGAGCTGTCATGGCGCGCCGTTTGACAGCCGCGTCCTTCGGCGCGGTCGTGGTCGTCGTCGTCGCCGTCGTCGTCGTCGACGTCGTTGTGTACGGCGCCCCCCGGCTCGAACGACCGACCGACCGATCGTCAGCGCGGCCCGCGCCGCTCATCGATCTCCATCCGTGCACTTAGTGGACACGCGAGCCGTCCGGTACGCGGCGGAAATGTGATCGCGTCGCGTCTCGCGCCGGCCGCATATTTCTGGAGAGAGCGATCCAAAGTGCTGCACGCATTATCGCATTTCTCAGTGATGCAACGCGATCAAGCCATCCTCCGTCGTCGTCGTCGTCGTCGTTCTTAATTGGAGCAGCATTGTACCACATGCAAGCAGAGGTACCACACACTCACACAACCACCCACATATACGCGTGTGCAGACACACATATACAACGGCTGGGTTTCCCCTTCCGCCCCCGCGCATCGACACACATAAACAAGAACCTGCTGACGCTTACTGACACACATATGCCATCATCACAAAGGAGCGCCACCAGCGTCGCGCACCGTTCCCGAGTGATAACAAACAGGTCCGGGACGCCTTTTTGAAGCGCTCCCCATCGAAAAATCAAAACCAACTCGAGCTGTTTGTTGTTCAACAACGGCGGTTTGTGAGCACGCATCAAGGTAGGCCACTGATTGACCACCGCTGATTGACGAGCGTGTTGCCGATCCATTATTTACCTAACCTTACATATTGTTGTTGATTGTGTACATAGTACATAGCGCGCCAATTGCTGTTGTTCCTTTTGATTTTTTGCACAGTTTGTTATAAGTTGATTTGCTACGATATTGTTATTTGTAAATAAATCATCTGGTTTGGTCTCATCTTTTGTTTCGATTTTGTGCCCCAAATCACCTCACTTTTGATGATTTTGGTTTTACCATGTTAACACATGTGTGTGTGTGTGCGTGTATATTTGATAGCAATTTATAGCTTCGAATGTTTGCCTATATTCATTATCTATGTATGTTGACATATTGATTTTTTACCTGGTGCGTTCAATGAGCTTAGTAATGACTTATTAGTGAGACATTTATAGCGAACGTGTTTTCTGCTATCGTCAACATAGTTTACAGGTATTATCATTGGCCTTCTGGCCTTGAATTGCTATGCAATGGCTTCTCAGCTTTCCTCGCAAAATTTTTCTGTATGTAACATACAGTGTGTTCAAAGACTGGTAAATGTATACAAGTTGTAACTATTAGGATTTCTGATAAGGCTTAAGCCAAAATTCATAATTAAGCTATAAATACTGCAGAATCATAAAAATATTTCAACCGGTACTGGAATAATATTTTTAAGTAAATTTTCTACTAGTTAAATCATCGTTCTACGTTTTTGTTCATATCTCCCAAATAAATTACCAAACCGGGAATTTTTTGACACATAAAGAAACTAGGATAATTATCCTCTAAAATGATACCAAACTTCATTATATTCCCCTTCAGCAAATGAAAGATTTCCCCTCTTAAATAACATCTTAAATTACTTAATGAAAAAGTTTGAAACATGAACCAGATAATCCCATTGTTCATCTCTTTGTTCCAAATGCATGGGAATTCCGATTAAATCCCCGAACACAATTTTAACTCCGAATATCTAACAGGCGAGGGATTCAAACTCTAACGAGGAAATCACGATACATTCGCCGAAGAGGCGTTGATTAATTCAAATGTAGTACATAACTCGAAATGGGAACGCGAACGCAAATGAGAATCAGAATGGAGAACGACGCACTTGAAATCCACGGAAAACAGGACGAGTTTTCCTCGTTGTGCGTGGAACACACGACGGGAAGAAGTGCGTGCGCTGAAATCCCACCGGGAAGGGGTGGAGAAAGGTGGCAGCACATGTAATATTTATAAAATCGACCCTGAATAAATTTATTCCGTTCGTTGCTTTTTTCCACGATTCCATGCAAGTGAGTGTCCGTCCTCGAACGGATCACATACTCATTTTGTTCTCGCCTAATTAATGGACTGATTCATTATCATGACGAAAAAATCCGAGTCAAAGTCGAATGAGAGTTTTGCGTGCGGCCATCTCATCCAACCAACTCGATAATTAGCAATTATTACAATAAAACGACTCGTGGGCTTTTGTTTACGGCAAATGAGGAAATGGATGACTAATAGCAATAATAATGCCAGAAAGGTGACAAATTCGCTGACTGGCCAACATTTGGCAAGGCATACACCATGTTATGAATCCGAATTGTAAACAGCCGAAATTTGTTTACGATCCGAAGAACAGACTTATTTCGCGGTGTGACATTGTGTGCGCTCGCAATTAATTAATCGAAAGAGAACTGTGCAGAAATGTTTGCACCTATAAATACTTTCTCATTATTGCTCGGTGAGCAGCGCGCATGCGATGGATGAATAATAGAGGCGGCCGATCAGCTGTTTGCTGTCAACACACGGCGGCGGCAATCGCTTTTTGGCAATCGTCTCGCACATGCAAATATTTAAATTACAGCCAGTACGGCGGGATGGCATGTGCTGCGCCGGACGTGTGCCTTTTAATTTATGGCTTGTTCGGCTAAGCGAGCGTGAATTCGGACGTGTTTATGTGTAATGCATTACTCGTAATTGCCCTATTAATGTTACTCATTCTTATTTTCAAATTTGCACAAAATCACTCGAGCCACTCAATGATTTATACAGATTCAAATGATACATTGCTTCCTCAATGTATTTAATATTAAACATCAAACAGAATGTTTCTGTTTCTAAAAATCTGATAAGAAATAAATTCAAAGAATTTCTAGCCAATTAAATTCTCTTTCGAATGACAAATTGCATTATTTTCCTTTTTGAATAACGATAATTTACTTGGATCTAAACTTGAAGGATAATAAAATTGAAGACATTTAAACGACCACAATTCTAATCTTTCCTGGAGCATAACAAATATTCAGCCTACTCATGGGTTCTAGCCGAGTGTAGGCTTGTGCATTCAGCAATATAAACACGGCCAATAATCTAAATTTATTTTTCGCACGGCGAGTTTTTAGCTAATTAGGTCACGAAAATAAACCATCGCTCCTATAGATCGCACAACCTTTCATCGTCTCTCTCTCTAATACCCTAAACATACACATAATTCCGTCTACGTCTGGACCTCTTGTTGTTATCATCGTTGTCGAGTAGACTGCTTTGCTTCGTTTATCCTGCGCACTTGCACTCTTCACTACCATCACTACCTGAACCGAAAAGCATGTAGGACAGGAGCGAACAGTAACGAGCACGAGCTGCCACCGATTCAAACAACGGCGCGCTTGTTTACCGTTCTTTTATAACTCATTAGAGAGGAAATTAATTTGCGCGCAAATTTATCGTCCACACACACTCACACACACACACTAATATACACCGAGGCAAAATTGCAGCAGTGTTTGAATTTCAAGCCGAAATTGAGCTTAAACGCTCATTGCTAATGCGATTGTTAGTGCACATTCATAATTCCACCGATAATTTCAGTCAATCTGGAATTGCAACTTGTCGACGATTATTGCGAACGCGAGGAAATGACGAACAAAAGGCCAGCCGAACAAATAAACAAACAAGAAGAAGCAGGGTTGATTGTATCAATAAAAACGCCCCAAGTTTTTGTGTGCTCTCGGTGAAGCCTGGCCGGCTTTTTAACGATTTCTTGCACGAAATTATTAATTGCACGAGCACTGAAAGCCTAATTAAACTTGAAATCAACTGGAATATCAATTAAGTTTTCTCCACATTAATTGCACTCGCTGCGTGGAATCGATATTTTTGCACAACGTTTTGTGGAATGTTGTTGTGTGTGCAGGCCTCATCGATGAATTTATTTTTAGCTGTTATTGAATGTGCATTTTCATTAGGAACACCTCAAGCATAATAAAATCTGGACCTCACATCAAGGAGGAAATGTTCTCGAATTTTTCCCACGCGGTTCAAAAATACCAACATTTTTTACCCGAAAATATATTCCTCAAAGAATATAAAAATCCCTTCAATTCACATCTTTCATTCCTATTATGCATAATATATTAAAGATCCTTAATATTCAAACCTTGAAAGATGTTTTTAGGAAGATTCCGAGTTTCATATGAAATGAAATTAAGGTATCAAACTTTATCCATGATTTATGGATTGCTTATCGATTCTCGACGATGATTTCATCTGTATAGTTTCTTTCCAGTCAGACGCCTCATAAATTATGATGTGAGCATTGTTTGTTTGTTTTCGTTCTATTTTTGGTCGGCTATAACGAACGCCTATTGTTTTCCAAATTATTCCCGGGCTTATTTTAGATGTTTTTAGTTAGAGGCCAAGTCATTGATTATTTCCTAATACATAATAACTATCCCACGGCAGAAAAAAGATGGAATTCAATAATAAATGCACCTTGAATTATCGGACCAACAAAATGCCAAAAAAATAGTTTTGGGAGAATTGGGAAATTTCAAAAACGATGTAAAAAATTCAGTTCACTTACATTGTTCGATGGGGAAGAATTGAATGGACCAGCTTTTTGCTCGTTGATTCTGGAACAAAAATAGAAACAAAATTAAAAACGTGAAACCGGGGAAATTGCAGAAAAATGATAATTCCCAAATGAAAAGCACGTTCACCTGTTGGGATCATTCTAATTAATACGTTTTCTATAGTCGAGTGCTGCGAGCCCGATGCGCAAATTACGCTCAAGTATAAATTTTATTGTCCTCTCCCAAGTGCTAAATTGACTCTCCTTCATTTTCGCCACCCACCACCGGCGTCAGCGTCGCGACGAAGAAGAGTCATCGAGCGCTGATAATAGACACATCATACATTTACAATTTCAGGGTTTATAGCGCGCCTCATTCCCGCGCGCTTCCCGGATACGGATATTATTACGCGACGCGTATTTGTGTTCCACTCGTATCCATTACTTGCTCCTTTGGCACAGCCAGGATGCATCGCCCACCTCAATGCCCTATCCTTCGCCATTATCCTGCACGCTCTCTTCGCCCTCTTCGCGCGAACGAGGCGCCAATCTATTTTTCTTCGCCTATAAACTCGCATCGTTAATTAATAGGAGGTTAATTAAGCCCAGCGCCACGCTCGAATCGCTATTTATAAACGCGGTCGGATCGAAATGGTTTAATGCTTCCTTGTGCTTCCTTGCGTCGTCGCATCGATGGGGAGAGGAGAAATTGCAGCGGAGATTGCGACGAAAACAACGTAATCAATCGGAACGCGGGATACGAATGAGGAATTGGGAAGAGCATCCACGGAAATGAAATATGAAGATGAAATAGAGCGTTATGCACTCACTGCCCGTTTTTCCTCGGTTTTCCCGGTCGGCTTCAATGCCAGGACGATTGATATATTCGAAGAAATGGAAGGAGGAGGACGAAAATCAATTCAATGCCAACTTTCAGCATATTGTGTATTGGTTTTTCCAACCAAGACGAAAACGAAAAAAAAAGAACAATGTGTTCAAGGACATCTTCAATTTTGATATTTATACCCAAAAATGATTCTCGAGTTTGATCCTTGACAAAATATAAATTGTAAAGAGTCAAGTAAATAATGTTTCTCTATTTATTTCCAAGTGTGTCTGGGGAACAAATCTTGATTTATATCCGATATCACTCAGTGATATTTATGATACAAGCTGGTAAACAAACAATCGAGAAGGCAATATAAATCGAAAACTATGAACGCACTATTCGAGTAAAGTAATTGGACAATTAAAATGTGAAAAAATATTTGTAAAAATCGGATTTCCCCAATGTGACAAATTTCGCTTAGTCGGACATGGTGACAATGACGTTTTTTCTAGGCTGACAGCGCACGAAAAGAGGGGAAGAGGATGCAATTAAATTTTTGTAAATGTCGCAATTTGCCTGCAAATTGCATTCTGAAAAAATGCACGAGCATTAGCCGATTCATTCGGTGTCACATTCCAATTCAGATTGAGAGTCTCCGATTAGCCAATTAAAATTGAAAAATAAATCATTTAAAATTTTATGAATAATTCCAAATGATAGGGTTTGCGTGGCGAATTGGAGGGGGGATAAGCCAAGAAAAACATTCCAGAGGTGCATTGTACCAGCTCGTGTTCAGTTTTGAAAGTTTTCGTGTCGTGTCTATCTACGATATGAATATTTCAAGATAGAGAAAGGATCGTAAATAGGCGCTCGAAGAGGAGGTGAAAGGAAGAAAAAGGCGTTTTGGGGGAAATGTGGGAGAAAGATGGAGGGAACTTTTCGGGGATCACGACACGAAAGGAAATAACGTGCTAAGTAAGCTAATGTCGGTATTAAATAGATATTATTAGGGTGCCATTTTCGAAATTCATGTTTGATGTATTTTAGTGATGATAAAAATTATGATTCGGTGCAATTTTCATAAGATAACAAAAATTGCGATTGTACACTACTCACAAAATGTGTAAAACTTAGTTTCACTGGGCAATTCCTAAATTTTTTAACTCTGGATTTTTTTCCAAAATTTGAACACCTTGTATAAAGTGATAATATGAATTATAACAAAATAGTTGATACCTTGAATAACCTCGGAATGATTTATTTTACATTCACTTGTTTCCTACATTTCATTTCGCCAATGTTCGAAGAAATTTCGGATTCAATTGCAATCGAAGAAATTTATATCCGCGGAATAATTTCAGTGCAAATCGATGTCAAGAGGAAGTGAGTACTCTGGTTAATTTTGTTCGATTCAAAAATTAAAATGAAATCCTTGCTTGTTTTATGTTCCTTGTGGAGCAAGCAGGATGTTTTTGATGATGGGGAACGACGGGGAAAATGATGATGTTACGATGTCTGCAACGTGTGATAAAAGTACTATACGAGAAGAAATAGTGCAGGACCCAAACAAAAAAAAACAAAGAGAGCAAATAGGAAAAACACAGGAAACACTGAAACTAACTGCTCCTCTCTGCTCTATTATGGATATTACGGGCTCAGAGGGCGGCCTAGAAGAGCTTTCGAGAAGAACGAATGGAGCTGAGATAATTATAACAATATTTCAATTTGTAATGTGAATTAGTTGCGCTCCATTGGCGAGACGGCGAACGATAATGAAAAATGCAGACGATAAATCAGTCCGGATCTATTGCCCACCCACTCTCCCGCACCCACTATCCCGGTGGTTCCCGATGGCTGCCGGTGCTGGAGGCTCTGACTGGCTCGCTTCTTACGGCTTCAGTGGGCAGCTATTGAAGCAATTTCACTTCAATATATTCCAACTAAGCATCAGTGCACTGCAACTTCACTTCACTTGGCTCGAGCTTCGAGCCTTCGCAGATAGTGATAGTGTGCACTTCCGGTATCCGGCAAGTATTGGAAGCAGGATGGCGTTTACTATTGCGTTCGAGAAATGCGTTAACATTTTGTAATTACGCGAGGATAATGAGAAAATTATAATTATGACATCAAAATTGCAAGCCTAGAGGGTGACACTTCCGAGGGGGTGTATGGGGTGGTGGGTGGTAAAGATGGGGCAAGTATCTAGATCGTAAGAAGTGGAAGCCGAAGCAAGAATTGCCGCGACAACTCTTCTTGCTGACGCTGTGCAATCGTGCGCGCTTTTTTTATGTATATACCTCAAAGCGCACACTGCATTACCATCACCAGCCAGCCAGCCAGCTAGCCGCCATTTTCGGGGGGCGGTTGTACGCCATGATGTCCTATAACAGTTTAATGCATCGTAGCACTTTTCCGATCGGCGAAACGATCGCGCTCGGTCACCGAATGGCGTCATACAACAAGACATAAAAAAGCGCTTATTGTCACCAAAGATATTAAGACGTATTCGTTGGAGGCCGAAATTTATTGAAATCTTATCCTGAGATGTCAAAATTCCAACAGGATATCTATATGCAAATATCCAACATTCAAAAAATTCATTCAATCCAATCCAATTACAAGGAAACAATTCGTAAACTTCTAGGAAGATAGGAGAAAATTATATATAATTATGTTGAAAAAATAATGAATATCATAAATAAGTGACAAAAACGGGAAAAAATTATGACCCAAGCTAAAAACAAGAATTTAAAATAACCCTTTTTTGCAAAATTCAAAGTAGGCCAACCTGGACGTAACGAATATAATGGGAAAGTTATTAAAAATTACATAAAACCACCATAATAATATGCAATTATAGAATTGCAATGCGCGCAATTTCCTCACGCATCCGTACAATTTCCGACTGAACCAAAGAAAGCCATTAAATAAATAAGCAGCAAGAAACATGAAGAATGTTAATCGATGAACGCAAGTGCAAATTTCACAGGATACGTGTGTGATCCATTGATATCCTTGTTGGTGTAACAAGTCGTAAGCACAAGGACACGACTAATGCAATTTCGTCGCGCTGCATCGCTGTATACGGCGCCAACTAATTGATTAATTAATGTTATATTATGCTTCGACGGCGTTTTGGGCGTTGCAAGGATTATAGTTATGGTCTCGCCCAAATAATATATGTCAGAGATTAGGTAATCTTCGAGTGACGTGCGCTCCAAAGTGGCGTTATTCCACTCCTGAACGGTGCTGTTTATGCGCAAGGATTAATTAGTCGTTTAATAGTTACATAAACTACAAATCGCGACCGGGGAGTTGGTTTATTTACCTAGCAGGGTTAACGGTGATATTTCAAGGAGTCTTGATAAAGTATTTCAAGTCATTGATGAAAATATCGGTGAAAAAATAAAATTCAAATTGAATTGTCGCACTTTGAAACTTCCTGACTTCTTGGACAGGGGGAAATCCCCGTTTTCCTACTTTGTTTCCCTCTGCTTTGCTCTTACGAGAACGTAACATGAGGAAAATAAGTCTATAATAAGTCAGGATAATATGGTTTTATACGTGTGAAAATTTACTTTCCGTGCACGGAGCTATAAATCTTGCACAGGTGTATTGTTTGCGTACGGGCCAGTGCGCTCCTTTTTCTTGTTTAGTTTTCTTATTTGATGCCGTGCTTCTTTTGTTTGCCAACCGCGGATTTATTACTTTATTCTTTCGTCATCAGAGACTAACATTTTTTGTTTCTATTTTTTTGTTAGGCCTCCATTTACTTTGAACATTCCTACTAGAGTTTCAGTCCTTTAAGACTTCTTAAACTGAGATTTGATAGTAAAATACAAACAGGATTTTGTAAACATATTTTATATAATGTATAAAATATGATCGTGTGAACGTTTGAGGTCGTAACAAAAGTATTTTTATCCTTTCGTGCAAAAAACACTTTCTAGTATCCTGTTTCTCCCCATTTTATTCCCCCACAAAGTGATAGCAATTCACTTTTATTTTTTCACGTGTGATAACTCGTACCATCCACACTCCCGGCCCAAAACAGAAGATAAGAAGGTCACAAAATACCCCAAATCCAGATTAGGAATTATAGAATAAAATAAAGAAAATAAAGGACGAAAACGACGCCGAAGAAAACCCGAAAAAACGACATTTTGATTGTATTCAACTGAAGAAATATTAAAGATATTGAATTCCCGTCCTTTCAAGTAATTGAAATGAAAAGAAAACTCATGAAAGGAAAAGGTTTGATGCTTTCAACAACAACAACAGTAAGGATGGGTCGACCGACGGCAGATGCCAAAGCTGATAAGTTGCTGCTCAAAGGATCGCTACACACAGATCACTGAATCCTTGATTTTCCTCACTCACCATCGCGTAAAGTTACCACTCACACATCATTGCGTCGCAGCGACTCACATGACCCAAGGATAACGGTACAGGAAGGTGAACGACTACGGGAAAGCAGCACCCAGACATCGAAAAGTTGGCCAAGAATGGAGGAAGCACTCGCACTATCCTTGCTATACTTTTAAACTCCGGGATGCTTCCTTTCTCTGCTTCTTTTCGCTCGTTCAGCCTTTACACCAGCTTTGAACTCCCTTGAATGTTTAAAACGCGAATACAAAAGTCAACTTGCACTCACTCCTCGTAAGGATTCAACCCTGAATTATTCAAATATCAACCCTATCGCGCACGCAAATAGATCAACCAATTGAGATGAACGCACGTAAATTAATTCATTGGCCATCGATGACTCCTTGAGTCGCGGATTAAATTTTGGTTTGTCGTCAGCAATCAATTAATTAGTGGCCAATTGGACGGGAATTACCGTCAACCGGGGCTCAGCGGTAACAAACCGCCCACGTGAGTCCTCCAAGGATCTCTCTCTCCGGGTGAATTCCGAATTGAATTGCATCGAGCAAATCCGCCATGCAGCACCGAGGCGGTTGTTCATTGCATCAAACAGTCATTCGTCCTGGTTTAGGCGAGCCTTCTGCAATCAGCCGCAGCGAATCCCCTTGTTGGGCCCGCTACAAGGATCGGCGTTTGTCCTGTTTACAAAATACATGCTGGCGTGCAACGACAAGGTGTAAGCTTCCTCGTGCAAATTAACGAAATGTCATTTCACCTAGGAATTGCTGCCATGGGAAGTCATTTTAGTCCTTGAACACTTGCAAGGATTAAAATCATCAGAAACTTCAATTTGAGTTGGTAATTTTTTTCATTTTCTTTGTTGCTGTTTACCATGTTTCTTTGTGAAATTTTTGAAATAAATTTTGGCAGCCACGAAAATTAAATTTTTTATCCTTAATTTGAACCTTGGAATTTAAGCCTTTCATAATGACGCCATATAATGAGGTATAATGAGGCACAGGTACCAAAATGTGGGGGATGGTGGACATGTGGAACATGTTGCAATTTTTTCAACTAATTTATATCAATTTCGCAATCACAATGACAAATTAAGGCCGAAAATGCGCATACATGGCCCACACCCGGACAAATGCATGAGCGGCGCGCAAATAAAACTTGATGATGATTTATGGCTTATTTATGTGCGAACCACCCCCGGTTTGGTTCAGTGTTTATACGCATTAGCATAAAGTATGCATGGTACAAGTGCCAAACTAGAAAACAAAACAAGCGGAAATAGCAAAAAACCACAAAAACACGTATTTTATGCTATCATATTATAATATTACTGTAATTACCTAAATGCTTGACAATTTCCATTTAAATATTTTGTGCGGATTTTTTCATTACTAGAAAATGATTTTCAATTTTTTAGATTTTTTTGTTTTTCAAATAATACATATTTTAATAATCTACAAAAAAATAATCTTAGAGCTTCATTAGATATAAACCAAACTTTATATCTTTTAATAATCCTTGTTATAAACTAAATGCATTAGTTTGTATAACTGAATTTACTTTTGCAACAAATAGGAAAATTTGCAAACCAAGTGAACCAAAAGAAATTAAATTATCAGGAGTGCATTTCTGTTGTGCTAGCTTTTAATTAGCTTAAACGATTAAAAACTAAAGCCAATTACATGTTGTAAGATTTCAGCCTTTCTAGGTGTCAAGTCCTTTCCACATGCCACATGAACAACAAAAGTTCTCCCCAATGCGAAAACGTACTTCAGGATAACAGTTTAATACTTATTAGTTTCATACCGAAATTTTCCAAATAAAAATATTAATCAGATTAAACATTATCCGCTATAATCCCATTTGGTAATTTGTTTATTTTCGGAGCCAGCTGTGAAAATGCATATTTCAAAACGCCCGCGCATAAATTTTGCATGTTGTGATGATTCGCCTCGTAAAATGATCACCGAACGAGGGACATGATTATTAAATCGACATTTTATCCAGCTGCTGTTCCATCTCATTACGACTGAATTGCACAAACACTTCCTCTCTCATTAATAACTGATACGAATTTTATAAAATTATTTAACATCAACAAAGTGTACGAGTTGGAACATGTAATTCAGATTCGCATAATTCGTAAATCAATTAAAAATGAATGCAACACCTTGTACAATATCAGTAGCCCCCGATGATTACAACATTGCAATTTGGATTTGTCGAATTTAACGCTAATCGCATTTCGTTTTAATTACATGAGTACAATTAATTTGGAATGATCAATTTGGAGTTTTGATGAATAAAATTGCATGTTTCTAATTTATTTTTGTTCCTTTTCAGGATGCATTCATTAAGGACCACGACGGATTTAATCAGAAAGTAATTACTAGGTAAGTTGAATGTATTCGTAGACTATTATTAATTAACTAATTAAATAGTAAGACTCGAAATGAAATTAAAAAATCCCTTGAATCAAAATCATTTATCATCCAACTTTCTGACGAAAAGAGCTAAATCGGATTGCGATTTCGTATAATTAATTAACATTTCATTAGGGTGCGAATTCAATTTTCAAAGGCGAACTATAAAACTGCAACTTAATTAAATTTTGATGCTTGACCAGCAATCAGAATGCATCCAACCATTTGCTTGGTTCTCACATTATTGGTAATGACTTTAGTTCTCCAGTAGCTGTTTCCTAGAGGAAATATTTTGAAAAGTGCCAAATCTGCTTTACAATTTTTACCAACATAATGTCCCTACAAAGTCGATCAATTGAACGGACTGGATTAAACATAAAGATGAATTAATTACCTTTTTAAATGGACATTTCCATCGAGGAGTTGTACAATCAATGAAACTAGTCCAGACTTCACCTTGTGCTTCCAGAAAATTGCAAAATGTTTTGCTTTTCATTTTATAGAACTGACTACATGAATCCAGAGATTCCTTATTTGCGCATCTTTCTACTATCCATACACTCTAAAATCCCAGGATTTTTGATCAATGGTACAACCCATTTAAATGAAATTTAGTATTTGAAAAGTTTAGAGCTCAGTTTTTGATTTGTTATTCTAAAAAGTTGGACTTACTTCCAAATCTGTAGTAATATCTCTTTTGACTGTTATATTGTAATTAGCAAATGTTTCACCATCATTCATATATATTACGGCTGGGGAATAAACAATTGGGGAATTGAGTGTCCCCTCACATGATTCCAATTGATCCAGTTTCAAAGTTGGCTTCAAAACACATTTTCAATATCAAATAACCCAAAATATTATTGTAATTTGTAATTTTACCCCTCTAGAAGTACTTGTTATTAATTTAGGGCACAAAATGCAAACTAGAAAGACGAATTTATAAACACACATTGTTTTTGTTGATAATTAACGTCAAAGTAATTTTTTCGACCCAGGTCTGTTATTTATAGTTTTGTGTCAAAACACATTTCCATAAAACAATTAATTGTGGCAATGAATTGGAAGTCCCCTAATGATTTATTGATGATTTGTTTGATTAAAAGCCTAATTAATGTTTTGACTATTAGTTTAAATACCTGAATATGAAAATTGCTATTTGTGGTATCATTTTTTAATCAAAAACAAAAGCATCATGCAGAAATATTATTACGAATATCATGTCAAATCAAATTGTATCTTAAAGTTTAGCAAGACCACCAGCAACCATTATACAACTGACCATTTGCTTGGTTCTCATATCATTAGTGATAATTTTGGTCCTCCAGTAATTATTTCCCAAGGGAAACATTTTGAAAAGCGACCCATCAAGTCTGCAGTTTCTACCAACATAAGTACCCTATAATATGAAATTTTAAAATTGTTTGTAAGTGATATCATATCAAAAATTACTCTTCTAAATGGGCATTCAAATCTGGGAGTGGTACAATCAATAAAACTGGTCCAGACTTCATCATGAGCTTGCATAAATGTGCAATATTTTCGGCTTTTCATTTTGTAGAATTGACTGCACGAATCTGGTTTTTCTTTGCTGGCGCATCTTTCAACAATCCAAATACTCTACAATTATTTTTTGTACTAAAAATTGCAAATGGAAAAGTAAACGAAAATTACTTCTAATTGATTGGTGATATTTCGTTTCACTGTCACATTGTAATTGACGATAGTTTCACGTTCATTGACGTAGATTTTTGCAGGTTGGCAAACTACAGGTGTGTTTCTGGTGCCTTCACATGCATCCATCACATCCAATTTTAAATAATCCTTCCAAAATTTAATGTAGAAATTATTAATCAGCATTTTGCTTAATTAAAAAATTAATTTACCCCTCTGGAAGCACTTGATATCAATATTGTGTGCATTAAACAAATTAATAATATGCAATAATTCATTTTTGCTGGATTACTTTGAATAATAGATAAACTAAATTGCAATCCCATTTTATATGGATTATTAATTTCCAGAAAAACAAATAGAGGAAATGTCAGATCAAGCAAAAAGTGCATTGATGATAATGTTTATGAAAATCAGGATTTTTCAATGAGTGATTTGAAAATTGCAATACTTGTGCTATAAATTATTATTTTTTTTTGTAAAAATAAATAGCATGGAAAAATAGATCATTGATTGATCTGATTATTTAATAGTTTAAAACGTATTCTGTGATCATTCCCGAAGATCGATTTAGCTTTTCATAAACTAAAGAAAATGATCCGTTTTTATGATTCTAGACATGTGATAACAGTTGTTATCATAATCCTACTTCATTTAGTGCATTTAAAAGTTAGTATCACTCTTATATCAATCATTAACTTCATGATAGTTTCAACATTTTGTAAACTCAAAGATAACGATACTAAAATATATCCAATAAAGATAAAACAAATATTAAATATCGTGTACCACATGTTATCTCTAAATTTTCCCCCAATACTGTTTTCAGTTATACTTGGATTTGGAAACCAAGTGATTTTGATAAAAATGCGCAAATCCCATCTTATCCCAGCGTAATCTGCACGTTGTTGAAATTATTCATGATTTGCGCATGCCACGACGACAAAGGACGCAAAAAAAGCGCGAGGCGAAGAAACGAAGAACAGCAATGCATTCCCCAAGTGAACGAGAACAAGCTGCTTTTTTCGCACACTCACTGCTTTCGCAGCATCCTGCTTGAGACTCTCACTCCTTTCTCCCTAGTGACAATTGAGCAATGATCCATAAAGCAGCTGCTGTTCAAGCATCACCATCCACCATCGTATGAGGGGGTGGTTGAATGGGGGGCGGCAGTGAATACTTTATCATCGCTTCATACGCTCTCCCATCCGCGCTACTCGTATATCTATCACGAGTTAATCGAGTATGCGATCCTCTCAGAATACGAATACGCCCGAATTCTAATCGCGACGGCGACATTACCGCAGTTAAAACATCACCACACGAGCACAATAACAAAACCCCCATCATCCGAGGATAAAAAGATAAGACACATACTTCTTTGGTGGATCTGAGAAGTGAGTAGGTGCGCAAGTACGCGTTGAAATCGTTTAAAAAAAGCCAGAAAGCTGGTGGTTCGTAAAACGGGCAAGGATGAGGCGTTCAAAACGGGGGGCGGCAACCGGGACGACGTGCAGGTCGAGCCGGACAGTCGAGTAATAAAACGCTCACCTCGCCAATAAACCCGTTAAATTTAACAAGCGCGCGCGTTCGCTCGTTATTCATTCATTCGCTCGACGTTTTGTATGTCATTCCGGCACGTTACAAAGGACTGGGGACTTGGGGGGGGCGGCGTAAACGTAAAAATTAGAAATGCTCATGAAATGTTTCGCCACCACTGGCTGGTGAGCAATTGACGATTTTATGCTATTTCTCCTTATTCGCAAAAAGTAAAAAGTAAAAGTTGGTAAAATGAATTTTTTGATTCAAGGATTTCTAGTAGGTAAATCTTGAGATGCGAATATAAGGACAAACAAGCCATTAAATTTGGGTAGTCACATTCTGATTGCATGCTGATAACGGGACGGGGCAGAGATGGGGCCAAGAATGAAAGTGCCCACTGGAGAATGACCAAACGCACCCAACAAAATGTCCGGCAAGGGTTAAATGATCTTTGGGACGTTTACGCTTCTTGTATAATAGCAAGTGGTTCAACCAGTGGCGTAACAAGTAATTTCAACAAAACCTAAGCAATAACAACTCTAATTTCCGAAAACTATGGTTAATAAAAAAGAATTTTTTTGTTAGTGGCCATTATTTTTATAGCATAAATGATAAAATTCTCCACTTCAATTGACCATTCTAAAATTAAAGACTCAAAATTATTGGAAAACCTTTTGGACGCCCATTTTTTGCTACGCCACTGATCAAAATGGGGGGATAGTACTTCTCAGATTGAGAACGGGCAGCAAAGGGTTAGAGGAGCCAAAAGGGAGTATGAGGGGTCATCTCCTGTTTATTAGAGAGGAAATAATGCGTCCTGCATGTCGGACAGTATAACCTCCGGGGGCGGGTGGGGCGGCATCGAAGGGGACCACAAGCATGCAGCCACCACCAGTCTGCGCCCCATCGTGCTGTGTACACACTGTGGAGCGGCGTGTTGTGCGCGCATTATAATAGTGATAGTGGCGGCGGGCCGAAAGGGCGTCGGGGGCGGCCGTGTTTAAGGGATTTCTTCTGGCCGGCGCGCGCTCTACGTGCCGGGGAGCTGGGGGCCAGCCGCGTGCGCGCGTGCACATATCGGGGTCGGGTTGATATATTTTAAGCGGACCCGTCGTTGCCGCCACCGTCGCCGCCGCTGCCGCCGCCACCACGGCCGAAACGCTCTATTGGCGGTGCGAGCGTGAGCGCGACACTCGCGCCGGAGCCCGAGTGTATGTATGATGTTTCAGGCGTCAAGAGTTGGGGGGCGGCATATTTGGGCGCTTGCCAAATTCCACCCCCGGCGAGTATAAAACAGAATGTATTATGCGCGTCCGCTGGCCAGGCGCGCGCTCGCTCGCTCACTCCGCTCCCCCACATTGTCCCCCCCATCGTACCGCCGCCCCAGCTGTATCTTCATACATATGGCTACCTCAAAACTACTCCCCCGCCTCCCTGCTGCCCCCAGCCAAACACTGTGGCGGCAGCAGTCGTCGTCGCTGTACAGCCACCCATCTATATTTAATGCTAAAGCCTTGAAAAACGATTTTTTGTTGCTTGTCATACAACCACAGAGTACGTAGGGTCGCCCCCGTATGCCGCCCCCATGAGGCAAGCACGACGAGTGCTTCAGCTCTTTTTTTAATACGTAATTCCGCATTTATTACGCCTAGTTGTGGCGAAATGAGGCTATGAAATTCATCTTGCAAGAGGTTTCTCAGCGCCATCTATTAACGATTCATGACTGACAAAGTTTATATTTCATTTCCCCAAAACAGATTTTTGTCCTTTCGTACCACAGGCATAATCAGTTCATCAAATCTTTTAAGGGAAGCACGAAAAAGTGTTGCAAAAATTATTCATCTTAAGAGACACGTGTCCTGCAGGATGAGATACTGAGATGGCGCTGGTATTGTTATTGTAATTGCTATCTGAGTGGTGAGGTGAAATCACGGAATTGCGGAATCATGTAGAAAATGAAATTATTGCAAAATTATGATCTTAGAAACATTGAAAGTGCAAAATTATGCGAGTTAGTCGGGGGCGGCGTACGTAAACAACGCTCATACATAGTTGATGCGAAATTGCAAGCCACTTCGCTCGGAAATATTTTCCTTTCGCCGCGTTCGCATCCGTGGACACATACAAATCCCAAGTTCGCATTCCTCGTTTTGCGCGCCGTCCATATTGTTTTTTGTTTGCGTTCCGCTCGTACGTTTGGTTTGTTTTTGTTTCGCTGGGTGTTGTTTTTTTCTTCCCACCGCCGCCAGGGGAAATATATAGATATTGTCGATTCAAGTGATGTTGATGTGGCTGCTGGAAGGCAGCAAGCGTCACGCCAAAACCGTGGCTGAAGAGTGGGAGGAATTTCTTTTTCATAAAAGTCGTAATTTTGCTCAATTTGTTGGCACGCTAGCTGTGCCGAAAGCTGTGACTTAAAACCACACAGAGAGCGCGCGAGAGGACAATTGTTCGACGTAACTAATAACGTACGGATATGGAGGATTCGGAGGACAACGGCGCACATAAAACTAATCCCCACCACTACTTTTCCTCCTCCACCCACTATTATTTCATGTGGACAATAAACTCGAACGTACCGAATTTATGCACTATTTAATTCACATTAACACCCTCTGAAGATGTCATAAAGACCTTGAAGGATGTTATCCTGATTTTTAACGAATTTCAAAAATTCCCGTTTTTAAGTAATTGTCAAAATTGACTCACCATTTTTGAAGATCCAGTCGAGTCCAATCCAGCTGTAGATTTCCCGGTTGAGAATCGTCTGAAATGAAAAGAAATCAAGTTTATTTTTGGCAAAAACTTATTAAATGCTAGCATTGATCAATGGCCACCAGCAGATGGCGCTAATTGTTAGCACGTGCAACCCCCGAAAACTTCTTCCGGTTGTCCAGCTGTTCGCTGGTCGAGTTGAACTAGCCAAAGGATAACTTTACCTCCAAGTGAAAACAGAGTCGTAAACAGCTGATGATGCAAAGGACTCAACAGCTCCCAAAGGATGACATCAATACTCGATAAAAACAATTATGTTTTTGGAGCGTTAATGAATTATTACCTCCCTCATAACTTATTGCTAGCAACTACTATTCAAGTCGACAACGTTTTTGTCCTTAGAACGAACAAGGACAAGGACTATTATCTTATCCATAATAAGCTACAGTGATACCTCGATAATTTGTTTAAAATGCGTTTCAAGACTACAAATTTTCACTCATCCTCTGGTGAAGTAATTGTACTAATATTACATTTTGTACAAGGACAAAATGGAGCAAAACTCCTTCCAGGTAAAACACGCGTTGTTGATCTAATGTGTGTGCGGGTTGCATAAGTGGCCGGACGTGCATCGGGTGCGCTATAAAGTTAATGAGACTTTTTGCCGCCATCCTTCCGCTACACAGAGTCCTTCATTCTTCTACACTGTATTCCTGAGAAGAGTGGGGGAGGGGGATGTTTTGTCAAGCGTATATGTCCCATTTCTTCATCGTTTCCGCGTGTTATTTCCCGTCTTCCTTGCTTCGATTTTTTTCTCTTCTGTTTCGTTGTTTGTCTGTTAAGATCCTTCACAGTTCTGTTGCTATTTTTGATTTTTGCACGAAAATATGCTATGTGAGAGGATGTCCTACGAGACAAATGTGTTTTCCCTTTCTCATTTCCTCTTCTACCCTTTTTCCTCCATCGTTTTCCCAACAATGGAGTCCGTTGGTTTTCCACCAGTGCGTCTGCAAGGAATGTTTGTTCCTGTTCCTTTATGTGTGGGTTCTTCCTTGTTATCCTTCGGTTCAGGATTCCATTCTTTGAGTGTTTCTTGTTTTGCGACCACTGTTTTGTACAATGGTGTTATCCTTCGGAATGCCGGATGTTATTGTATTTTTAATGGTGCTCCTTTTTTGATTTTGTGCTCGCTGCACAGCAAGCAAAACGATTGATATTTATTATGGTTGTCCTTATCACCTTTGAGCGTGTTATACAAGAAGAAGTACAAGTGGGTGATTTGTCCTTATCCAATGTAAATGCACTTGCAGTGCTTCGTTGCGAATTTAAAGCACAACTTGCATTTTTAATTCCTATCCCGATCGGCAACACGATGGTCGCGATGCAAGGACGAAACGACGTTGCAAAATAACGCCCAAAAAATTATCAATTAACGCGGCTCTTCTCGGCGGATGGAGGAGAAAAAATGGGAATTAAGGCAGCAATAAATGAATGAAACGTGCCCAATGTTCCAGACACGTTTGGCTGGACCTCCAAGTAAAATTTTCAGTTATTAAAGTCGTAATTCATTCGCTTTGTTTTTTGCTTATTTGTTGCTTGTTTATTGGGTGTTTGGTAAATAATATAAACCAAG
>JARJDZ010008052.1:0-19917 GCA_030264555.1 Aleochara sp. GC000083
GGCCTCTACCCAATTCACAAGCATATAAGGCTCGAGGATCCGGTTGGCGTGTTAGATACAGATGTACATCATGTCAGGTACAATATTTCCCAAGATGTGTTGCCTGTTGATTGTTAGTACTGGTCAGTGGCAGTAAACATGTTCTGCTGATTCTTCATTTTCCCCACATCCTATATCAATAAAAACAGTGAGTTAATTTCTCAAATATTGAAGATATAGCAATGTATTATTTATAAAATACCTTGTAGATGTAGATTATGGGCAGGAGGGCGGAGAGTTCATACATCTGCACTGAGGCCCCTTGTGGTGGACTGTGACTCCCTGGTAACCCACTGCTTTCACTAACATATGCTGCTTGTTGTTTTCTGGTGCTAGACACTGCCAGAGGACATGATTTGCTGATTCTTCATCTTCCCCACATCTGCTTATAATAAAAAAGTTAGTTAATTGATCACATATTGAATATATGAGATTGAGTTTAGAAAATACCTTGTAGATTATAGGCAGGAGGGTGAAAAGTACATCCATCATCACTGAGGCCTCTTGTAGTGGGCCAATTGTGCATGCCTCCTTGGCAACTCACAAGCCTGTAAAGCTTGAAGGTAATCTCTTGGGGTGTATCTTATAAATGTACATCATGCCAGGCACAATCTTGCTCAAGATGTGATGCCTGTTGTTTGCTGGTGCTGGACACTGGCAGAGGACATGCTCTGCTGATTCTTAATCATCCCCACATCCTGTAATAATGGAAACAAAGAGTTAATTGCTCACATATAATATTGAATTGTTCAGGCAATACCATGTAGATGTAGGTTATAGGCAGGAGGGTGGTGAGTACATCCATCTTCACTGAGGCCTCTTGTAGAGGGCCCATTGTGCATATCCCCTTGGCAACCTACTCCTCCACCCAATTCACAAGCTTATAAAGTTTGAAGATAATCTCTTGTGGTGTAGCTAATCAATGTACAGGAGGGTGGTGAGTACATCCATCTTCACTGAGGCCTCTTGTAGAGGGCCCATTGTGCATATCCCCTTGGCAACCTACTCCTCTACCCAATTCACAAGCTTATAAAGTTTGAAGATAATCTCTTGCAGTGTAGCTAATCAATGTACATCACGTCAGGCACAATCTTCCACAAGATGTGCTGCCTGTTGTTTGCTGGTGCTGGCAACTGGCGTAGGACATGCTCTGATGATTCTACATCTTCCCCAGATCCTCTTATAATAAAAACAGTGAGTTAATTGCTCACATATTGAATACATAGGATTGAATTGTTTAGAAAATCTTATGATGGATTATCTATCACACTTATAGGAACATTTATAGAAGACTACAAGAACCTTCATACCCTGAATACTGATGGTTCTGTAACAAGAAATATAATTAAAAGTTTATTCGCTTATTTACTACCATGAAAACGTGCAGCACAAATGCTGATGGGTATCTATCTATCTATGTGGGTAACCATTGGAACTTGCTAAGAATATGTCGCTGGTGGCATAATTTGAAGATGTCAATTGAAGGAACTACAGTGGTACCTTGTTGATGCATGGTAGAGAGTAAAGTAAAACTTTACTAACTTGACTAAGTGGTCATATAACCAGTTTTCATCGAGCGAACCATACATGCGGGAGTAATGTACGACTTCATTCCCGCCAAGGCTAAGGAGTGCTCCAACCACGTGAATAAGAGAAAATAATCAAGCTACAAAGTTACTTAAAAGAATATGAAGAATTAAGAAAAGCCAGGAAAAAGAGATAGGAAAACTACAAATAGTCAAAGACCACACCACATCAGTTTGAAGGAAGAGTGTCACATGGTAAAAATGCATATTTTTACATTATGTTATTGCAACAACTGAAAATTGTCTATATTTGTATGTGGAAGAGAGTTACAGCAGAGACAGGTTGTCTCTGTCTCTGGTTACAGGTTGTAATTCACAATTGTCAACAAGTCAATAAAGATTGTAGTTTCTAATTATTTCATTAGGCTGTGATCTGAGATGAGATTGTTGAGAGACATCTTGAAATGACTCCCCTCGAAAATCTGTTAAATCTGAGTTGTGACACTTTTCATCCAAACTGATGATATATGTAAACACTACACTACACTTAATGGTGTATACAATATCATATAAAGCGGCAGCAGAAACATCATTTGGTAATAAACCACCTATTTATTCCATAACATTTAGCATGAATTGATGTTAAAATACAATATCATAAGAGATTCTTCAAGGATCTCACTTGACTTGATAATACTTACCAAAGCTGCCTCTCCATTTGAAGTTCTTATAGATTTATATATAAATAAGGTGATGTTAATAATCCCACCAAACAATGCATCCATTGCTGCCTTCAGTTTCTCAACTTGTAGTGTAGATTGCAGAAATATTTTACCTTCAAAATGAAAAAAGTGTCTTAATACAACGAAAGAAATCATCTCAAATTATTACCTCTTTTATAATTAATACAAAAACGTGGTTCATAAGAAACAGAAATCACTCAATAAAAAAAATAAAATAAAATTTGTGATATGTATACTCCTTCCACCATGCACCAGGTTTATCTCTCTCCACCGCTCTCCACTGACCAGCAAATGTCAAAAATGTCAAGTTGCCCAACGCTGTCTCTGGCCCAACGCTTGTTTCCCTCTGAAACTCATCGAACTCATCTAAGTTTTTCGCAAGAAGTTTACATTTAAACAATATTTTTCACGCTTTCAGAGTGGGATAATTCTTGAATAGCCAATTTATTGAAGTAGTAAATTTATATGTAAGTGTTCTCGACCGACTGCGGAAATTGATTGAGTATTTTCGGCACGGTGTGTAGCCTTAACCTTTAAATTGGCTTGTTTGTCGAAAGCATAATTTAATAACCATAATATTCGGATCTGGAAAAATGGCTGGAAAGCGGACTGCTAGCAGCGATTTAAATCATGATAATTGGGACCAAGACGATGAAGTAGAATATGCTGGCACATTCCAGAAAGCCCCTGAGGATGTTCTGAAGCAACGTATAATTAAAACAGCAAAACGACGTAACCCACAGGTAAGTGTTTCATTTGTATTGAAGACCTGCTGCTAATTAAGATGGAATTTTTGTATTCATTTTTATATATTTGATTTTAGTGTAGTACAGATGAAAGTGGAAACAAATCAGCATTTGGTAGTTTTACTGGTTTTCAAAAGTTTGCACCTCCAAATCCAAACAAGGCATTTAACTTTTTGTCAAATACAAATACAACCACTCTAACCAGTACTGGTGTTGCTAAAGTTGGAACTGGAGATTTAACCAATGGGACAAATTCAAAGGAGAAAAGCACAGTCTCTTCCTCTGAAACATCACTCAAAGTAATCCCAGACACAAGTGAAACAAATAAAGCAGATAATGAAAAAACTGAGTATTATGCAAAATTAAAAGGACTTAATGAAAGTGTACTGAGCTGGATTGACAAACATGTGAAGGAAAATCCATTTATAAATTTGAAACCAATTTTTGTTGATTATGAGCGACACCTGACTGATTTAGATTCAAAGTATGTGAGTGTGAGTAAGGAAACAAAGAAGGAACTGACAACATTTTCCTTTAAAAAGTCGCCCAATGATGTATCAAGTAAATCTGAAGCAACAATACCATCCATTTTTGGTGGCTCTAGTGGAAACACAAATTTTAGCAAGCCTCCTACCTCTAAAGAAAATGAATCTACTACAACACCTTCATTTGTATTTGGCAGCGCTAGCGCATCAAAATCAGCAACACCAGGCACTGAACAGAGTAAACCATTTACATTTGGAGCTTCTTCATCAACAGGATCAACAATTGGTGCATCCTTCATGTCAAACAGCAGTAAACCCTTCACGTTTACAAGCACTACTATACCTACCTCAGCTCCGCCTGCAAAAGAAGTAGGAACGGACGGTGGTGAAGCAAATGAGGACGAACCACCCAAGGTGGAATTCACACCGGTAGTGGAAGAGAATTATTTATACAGCATACGTTGCAAAGTGTTTGTTAAGAAGGACGAAAGCTTTGGCGAACGCGGCGTAGGCAATCTGTATCTGAAGCAGGTGCCGGACTCGGAGAAAGTTCAACTGATCGTGCGAGCCGATACAAATTTGGGAAATTTACTGTGTAATTTTATATTGTCCGAATCGCTTCCTATTCGACGCATGGGTAAAAAGGATGTTATAATCGTCTGCATACCGACGCCGGAAACGAAGCCACCACCTGTGCCATTACTCTTTCGCGTGAAGACTACCGAGGACGCTGAGGCACTGTACAGTGCTCTAGATAAGCACAAGAAATAGTAATTAGCGCAATAAAGATTTAGTTGCTTTCAGTACATAAGTGGAATGTTATTTGTTCAAGTTTTATTGTCGATCTTTTATTTGTCATAAATAATTGAAATTACACATACTTTTCGTAATATATTTGTGAAGTTATTTTCCCCAAATTTTGCTAGAAAATATTTGATGAAATAGCATCATTACGTTTATAGGCAACCAAAGTTGCTTGTTTCAAAGAACCTGATAATTTGTTACTTGCCTATTATATCCTATTGGGCATGAAAATTAAATGAATGCAGCAGAAATCAATGAGATATTTCTGACAAAGAAATTTATTTGGGATTATGTTGTCGGACACATGAACTAACTCATCGTTTCGTGAAAATAGTCAACAATTATCTACATTAACAAAACGTAAACTTAATGATCTGCAAGATTTTAAAATTATTTGACGATTAAAATGTATCGCACCAATCATAATGTAATCATCCGAAAAATATTGATTTGTTGATTTCTCTGCAATGTTTGCACTTTGTTTTGCTATTATTGGCTTAATTAAATTTAAGTTACTTGTATAACCCCTATCACCCGATAAATTACATAAAAATATACATTGATAAATTACAGAAAATTTATACAAAAACGAACTATTTTGGATTCATGTTGGCTAGTGTTACGTGAGAATATAAATAATAATAAATAAATGCTATTTACTATGCCGTCAAACTAAAAAACATAAACGTGTGGATTTAGTGTTCAGTAGTGAATATGCGCCTGAAGAAGTTTACATAATAGTAATAATAAAAATATTAATATCAACAACAAGAAATGGAATGTTGAGGCATCGAATTAAATGGTAATATTCTGTGCATGTGAAAATATTGCACATTTGTTCTAATTTTCGATTTATATAATAATAATAATAATAATATAACAAACATCCTTAAGAAGGTTGACGTCAAAATTTCTTGATAAAACCATCAAAATGGAATGTAAATAAACAATATCTTCACATTGGAACTAAAATGCGAGCAGATTTTAGCCGATTACTTCGAATTATGGAATAGAATAATCCTAACGATATTAATTACTACGATAACAATTCTTTCGTCGCATTTCATTCACATGAACTCCCCCTTATTATCATTTATTTATATAATAAAATAATTTCTCTATTTCTCTTTGATTCTCTATCAATTAACGTACGATATATAATCTGCTATTCAATTCGGTTCTCTTTGATTTATCATTTTTTTACATCGTTTGTCTTCACAATTTCAAAACTGTGATAACAACATTACAAATTGGACGGAATGTCGATTTCATCATTTTGATCACATAAGATAGGCACTCTAGGGTATGTTTGCAAATGTTTAAGTTTACAATAGTCCTCTAAACATGTATAGTTTCTCTCGCGCGTATTGTTCTGCAATTTACTTACATTCTACTTGTATACAGTGAATTCTATGAAACTTCGTCTAAACGTATATGCATTGATTCGTTAAATGATTTCGTATAAATGTTTTATAAGGCATTATGTTTCTTTAAGGCCATGTTTTTGTGAATTCCGTTGCGAACTACTATAAATCTGTCTTTTCAAATTTGTTTTTTTTTGCAACTAAACGTCACTTCAAATGGAATGCGTCAATGATATGACAAATAAGAATGCACTTTACATACGTAAAGTAAAATTAATGCCAATTTAAACTTAGCATTGCATCGATCAATGAATAATGCAAGAGAGATAAATCGGGTCAAATTCAACTTTTTGAACAGGATCCATTTAACTGATTATCATAATCATCGTTTGATTTTGGGCTTCTCGACTACCGTCGTTTCGATAACTCTCGAATAACGTTTAAATAATTATTGTACTATGCTGCTTCTCGGCCGGCCGAGAACGGCCGCTTGCTATTGGTGACTCTTGCTCAAGAGATGCGAATTGAATTCGTAAACATTGCAGCACTGCTCGCCGCAGATGTTGCACTTCCACGGGTTCGCGTCCGAGTGGCAGCCCTTGTGCAGAAAGTAGAGGGTTTGATCGGGGAAGGCGATGCCGCAGAAGGTGCACTGCAGGCTGGAGAGCATCCGCTTGCCGCCCGCGCCGCGCCACGCACTCGAATCGGACGGCTGTTCCGGCCCGGTGGACGTGATCGTACCGTTAGTCGCCGATTCGTTATTGGTGGGACTACTTTCTGGGTTGCTGCTGTTGTTGGCGATGTTGCTGGGAGACGCGGCGGCCGCGCGATTGCGAGACGCATTGCTTCGCGTCACAATTTTCCTTTTGAGGTCATCGCGCAGCAGCGACTTCAGCGGCGACACCTTTATCAGCGAGCTGAGGCTGCTTGACGTTGCCGTCTGCACTTGCGTTGTTGCTAAAAAATGAGAAGAATTAATTTTTATGCTCTTTCTGTCTTAACATAACTAATTCTAGGATCGGAAATTACAAGAGTAGCGAAATGTTTCTGCAATTTAGAACTTTTAAGAATGAAAAGTCAAATTTACCTCCAGAAGGTGAAGTTGACAAATTCACCGGACCATTTCTCTTGTCGTACTCTTCATTCGGTTCCTGTTTGATTGGAATGAGTGAAATGGACGGTGTGATATTCGTTTCGTGTTCCATTCGCATCGAATTCGTTAATGAGCTGGACGGTGCGTTCGAATTCGAGTCACCCGATTGCGGCGAACCAGGACAATCGCCGTTCATCCGCTGGCTGACTCCAGCTTCACCGGCGCTCGGTGCCGGCTGCGAGTTTTGATTATCGGACAAATTGGGCGAAAACACCGGCGCCGGAGCGTCGGCCATTGAGATCTCGACGTGGGGCGTAAGAAAGTGCATTGGTGGCGTTGCATTGTCCGTGGAGCGCGCCCCCGTCGAGTCACCGCTATCACTGTAATTTGTACTGGTCATGCTGACGCTGAGGCCGGTGAGCGACGTGAGCGCGCCGTCCAGCGGGAAGCCCTGCTGGGCGGCGGCGGCGAGCAGCGAGGCGGACGAGCCGGCCGGGCCCGGATTGTCCAGGTCGATGCCGTGTCGATTGAAGAAGTGCACGCGCAGCGACTTCATCGAGCCGGCGCGATAGCTGCACAGCGGGCACGACTTCACCAGGTCGTGCTGGCCGACGTGCTCGTTCTGGAAATGCGCCCGCATCGCGATCTGCCGCTGAAAGCCGCGGTTGCAGATCGGGCAGTGGTACGGCAGCGTCTTCGTGTGCGTGGTGAAGTGCTCGGCGAGGTGGTCCTTGCGAAAGAAGCGCTTCTGGCACACGCGGCACTCATACGGCTTGACGCCGGTGTGGCGCATCTTGTGCCGGCGCATGTTCGCCCCGTTCGAGAACTTCATGTTGCACACGTCGCATTCGAAGAGCTTGCGGTGGAGGCGGTCGCCCGCCGCCGGCTGGTTGTTGTTGTCCGGCGCGTCGGCACTTTCCGCCTCTTTGGTGTTGCTGCTGCTGTGCACTTTGCTCACGTGCGCCGCCAGCGAGCTCTTCGAGGCCGTCTCGAAGTCGCAGCTGTCGCAACGCAGCGCGCCCTCGCCGGAGTCGTAGTTGCTGCTCCCTGTGACCTTCTCGTTCTGGTCACCATCGTCGTCCACCTTCATCGACGTCGGTGTCGGCTCATTGTTGTTGTTGTTCGTGCCGGAGTCGGGCTCATTGTCCAAGACACCTGTGTCAGCCATGTCACCTGTGGTCGTCTGCTCGAGGGGACGCTGCTTGCTCTTTGCTCATCTGCAATAACAACGATTCGATTACAACGTGAATGGGACTTGGTGCTGACACACTTTTCGCGCCGCGTCCATGTGTGTTTGTCTATCTTATTAGTTGCTATTAAGTTTGCAATCGGAAATGTTTAGTGACCTATTTTGCGTTCGTTGTTACATCACGTCGTGTGTAGAGCTGGCTGCTAGCTGGTTATTGCGGCTGGTTGCGAATTCATTGCAACATCCATCCGTGGCTGCGGCCGCGCCAGTCGTGCGAAATAGTAATCGGCGCGAATTAATTAGATACTAAATGGGAACACCTCGCTGGCTATTGCGTCGGAGAAGAGCCCGAATGCGGCCAACATGGAGGAGCGCAGCAGGCGACGACGACGACTTCTTCGAGCACTTGGTGCACTCGAAACACCACATTCGTCATACAACGAACTGAACGACGGGGACGACGTCGATGATGGCAGCAGCAACAACAGCATGGAAATCCACAAACACAGCACTGAACCGAGCAACACAACACAACGCACGCGACCGCCGTGTGTGTACGTGCCTTGTGCTCTGGTACCTGTCTCTCCTCCGTTTTGCCTCCGTGCCGTGCGTTCCGTTGCCCGTCGTCCGTTCGTTGTTGGTTGTTGCGTTTATCCGCTGATGACAGGTAAAAAAGTAACGTTACTTTTCGCTCTGCCTTCCTTTGTTGCTGTTGCTGCTGCTGCTGCTCGCCTCGTCGCATGCATGCACACAGCACATCAGCGATCGCGTCGTTGTCGTCGTCATCGTCGTCACGCAGCACCCACCACCGAGCGAGCGCATTAATTTCCGCGCGATCCCAGCATCCACGGCCCCCGATTAACCTAACTTTCGCTGCGCAATCGTTCTGGCTTAGAACGTCGTCGTCGTCACCAACTTGCTTGCAGTTTCGCCACCGCAACGAGTGGCAACAACAACAACAACGGCAGCAACAGCACAGCCAGCAACCACCGAGCGCGCGTTCACATGCGTAATGCGCACATATGTGCACGGTGTGGGCAATGTGTAATTTGGGTTACTTACGTGTTTGCTGGCGGTGCGGATGGACGGCGCGGCTGGCTCGCGACTGCGACTGGAAGGAATACTGCCGCTGCTGGTCCGGCTGGAAAGTGCGTTCAGTGGAGCACGCTCGAAAAAGCACCTGTACCATTGCTTGACCGCTTTTCGGCCATTCCAGGTTTGACCTGTCGGCCAAAGTGGGAACGAGCGGAGTCGAAGTGGGTGCGAGCCGAGCGCGCCGACCGTCGATTCCTCGTCGCGGCCAACTCGGCCCAGCCAGGCGAAAGCTGCGTTCAGCCCACGGCTGTAACAGGCATGGAAACGGGCGTCACTCGGGTCGGCACACGATCCATGCCCAGGTAGAATACGATACAATGCACACGGACGAGAGGTTCCACAATCCCAACCCACAGGTAGAACGCACCTCGCTGGATGGCTTTATGACCTTTTACAGGTTCTTCGAAAATGCGTCAGCACAACTGCAGACAATTCCTTCGCCTCTTTCCCTCGACGTTCAGCATAAACACCTCATTATCAGGAACTGGCTCCTACAACGCAGAATGAAATATTAGCACACTGGTTAAAAGGTTATCGTTTGGCATATCTGCCAGATTTTTTTGTTCATGAGTGTCTAGATACAATACAGGTTTTGTAGGGGAGGTCTCCAAGGGTGGGTTTCCTCGACAGGTACCAAATTTTAATGACAATGGATAGCAGGTAGCATACGTACACTAGGAAGGAAGAAGGATACATAACGGTGTGTCCCATACATTCCAATTCCACATAATCGTCTCGCTATCGTCGCATTTTGAACTGTTATTGCGGTTAATTTCTCTCCCACTGCGCACTGAAACATGGAACTGGATCAACTGCGGTCCGGCAAATGGTAACGTTTGGCCGAATTCTGAAATCAACGCAATTCAAATCAGTACAATCATCCATAGAAGGACATTTTATAACTTTTTAAGAAATGTTCCTTTGGTTCATACAAGGCAACGAAATCAAGTCATGCCTGGCGTTTTCGAAAGTGTACATTTCCTTACAGGTGCTTTTGTGTGGTGAAATATTATTGCAGCAATTTCAACCTTTTTCTCTCTTCTTCGCTGCTGGCTATCTGACTCTTGTGATCTACCTGGAAACCGAATGTGGGACGTCGACGACGGCCGCATCCTCTTCTTTCCTTTCTTGCGCTACGCGTACGGATTGCCGATTCGGTCGGCATTCAGGTTACCCATCCGACCATCCGGCATTGCATGTAGGTACGATGTATACGAGGCTGAGTAATGAGTTTGACTTCTTTTTGGTTCCATCGCTCCACAAATCCACGACTACAGCAAATGGCACACTTTTGAAAGTCAGCGGCAACTGGAAAACAACGATAATCCAGTATAATCTAAATTCCTTTTCATGTAACTTGGCTTGAATGAATAAAATTACGAAAAACATTACTTGATTTACTATTCACGAAAATCATTTTTGAATTGCATCAACTACCCTAACCTTAAACCCTCTCATTTAAATATATGAAATGAATTTACGATGTTCTTACCGCATTAAATACTTTACAATTATTCGGAGTTACTCCTCGACAATTAGAAATACTAATAAATGTTTACCTAATTGTCCCAATCAGATTCCACATTAAGAAAACACCGTTGAAAAACAGAACAGAAACAAATTTCAGATTGTGAAATTGGAGTTATGTGGGTTGCATACGATGAGCTTCATAAATTTATTTAAAATTTGAGACATTGCAATTCTGTTCCAACAGAGGGCGCTAGTTATATCATTTTGAATTTTGTTCATTTGAAAAGTAAAAAAGTTGTAAATGGACAAATCTAAAAATAAGCATTGCGTATAAATCTCAGGCATGTGCCATAAATTTTATGATGATTGCGACTAAAATTAGCATGCGTTAGGTTGTAAAATGCTCATTAAAATCATTTTCACAAAAATAGTGTAACACTTGCGTATCCAATAAACGCACATTGCAGAAATGTAGGTACAAACATAGATTTAATTACATCTGAGAGTTTTAAAAACTCATATACATAGGGGATTTGCATTAAATTGGGAAGGCCATGAGGAAATTCAAAACCGCTGAAATTAATTTCCGGTGTGGCTGGCTTTTAAAAATATTGATATGGGTTTTAGAGCCGAGGGAAAAGAAATGAGACTCAAAACGGAATTCAAGGCGTGGGAACATATGAAAAATGTTCATTTTACCATTTCCACACATCATTAATGTAGAGACATTCGTAATTTACATTTCAGACGTTTTGCCTCACTTGTGTGGATGATTTTTCCATTTTGTTCCATTCATTTTGGAAGTTGGCGTTCATTAATATTTGCTAGAATGTCTGTCTGCTACCGTTGTTGGCTGGATAGATACAAATGACCAGAGAATATTTGGGGAATTTCATTAGTTTTGCAGGAAGCCGAAGAATACGACGAAATAAAGAAGCACATTTGTTGAATGAAGGGAATGCCAGGTGTTTAAAGTTAACGACAAGTGCTTCCGTTTCATTCGGTTCCGTTTATGTTCGAGATCACCAAAACGCATCACCAAAACCACAAGAAATTCCATAGCGAAAGAAGGAAGCTACAAAATTTGTAGTAGATGTTTATGTGTATGATATCAAAATAATGGAGAATGGTTTTCCAGTTGTTGCACTGAAATGCAGCTCATTTGAACGCATTTAATGAATACCATATGAGTAAAGTTCATTTCACTAATTGAAGAAGAAAGTTTCTGAAATGTAGATACGTACATGTGGGACTAATAAGTAAATGTAACGCTTAATGCTTGAAACATTTTTAATTAAAAGCAGCATATTTCCGGTTGACATGCAGAAAGGACAACCTGGAGGTAGAATTTTTAATAAATTGAAAAGAGTAACAACTGAAACATATTTTAAGTCTAACATTTTTAATTGAAACATTTGAAATTGTAAGAAAATGTAAGAAAGAAGTTTTTTGCATTGTTGAATTTTACCAGTACTTTCACCTATAAGAAAATGTGTTTATTTTCTTTCCCCTCACTTTCATTTCCATTTGGCACATTGTCAAACAAATCAGAATTCGTATCATGGATGATGGTCCATTATTGTATAAATAAATGTTAAAATTGCATTACATCATGTACGAGGAACGTGGAATATACAAAACGTAAATAGAATGAAATTATTATATCCGAAATGCATGCATGCATGCTAATAGTTGTGAGCCCAGCCACCATCCGCATAATTTCGTGAATACTATTATGTATGCAAATTATGCTTGGATGAAGTAAATTTCGCTAATGGATTTCCATGCACCTCCTACCAGATTTACACTGAGAGCGTGTTGCAAACATTTGAATTTCTTGTCACATTTACAACAACATAGATATTATTCATTTGGTTTTTCATTTAATTATAGCCAATTTGTTTTTTTGACAAGTACAACAAAAATACAAGAAGCATCCATTTCTTTCTTGAGTTCTGCATATAAATTTTAGTCTTTCATAACTTCTGATTTTCTCAGATTTTACAGTAAACAAAAATAAATTTGAAATGTGAAACATTGGGTGGCATTTTCGTCGTCGAAGTGTGAAATATTTCACATATCAATGATTCACGTTTTCAGCCTAGCAAACCGTGTAACTATCCCATGTTATTTTCGTCCGATTTTATTTTTATTTATTTTATTATTAGTACCGAACTCGCTATCGAAATGTTCATGTACGAACACCGAGTTTCATTCATAAGTTATGTTTAGATATGCATCCAAAGATTCCAAGATATTCGACGTGACTATTTCTGATATTTATCTCACACGAGAGTGAATCCAAACTTTTCCACTGTCTGCACTCTCCCTGAATCTGAGTGAAAGTATACGATGAAAAGTTTGGGAAGCTTTGATTTGGTTTCTCTTCCGGAGATGTCTGATGTCTCAATGTTACTTCTTGGTTTTGCTGGATGTGATCTAGTGACTGCGTGATTTAAATTGGGCGATTAGATGAGGAATGAGATGCACCTTTCTGGCTGAAGATGGTCACAAAACTTAGAGCTTGTCTTCGATGGCATCGAAATGCGACACCGGGATTTACGGGTTTATGGAGCATGTTGGTGAATGTTCACTGACTAAGAGTAAAGATTTCCGGAAACGTTCGATTCGTTCATTCATTAAAAGCCCATAAACTGGTTACGTGTCCTCGTAATTTCCACCCAGACACGTTTTACTATAGATATTTATAGACGATGACTTCTTCGATTACATTTCAGATAGCAATTTCGAGTTTAATTACTTCCGAGTGTTCTAGTTACTATCGGTCTTCATTTCGGGTTTTTGGCGATGGTAAAGTTTTGGAAACACTCAGTTTTGAGTGAGGATAATTACCAAGTAGTTGGTTGCTATTTCATGAATGAAATTTTCTTCTAACACTTGGCGCTTGTTCCATCTGTTAATGAAGAAGATGAAAATAATTCCTGAGTTTCAGTCGACGAAAATAAATCTGGAAATCATCCATTCCAGTTTGAAAATAAATGGCTCTATAAAAATGTGTAATAGATCCTCAAAATTTTCTGTAATCCAAACTGACAGGTGTCTTCAACTAAAATATCTGCAAAAATACCATTGAACTTTAAATAAACTCCAGATGCATTCATGGCAATGAAACATTCCTCGAGGATCTTCTTTTTGGACTTTAAGACATTGTCACTGGAATGTATCCAGCCATTGACCATTTAATAGCATTTCCTTCCCTTTTTGTTGACTTTTCTTGGACTTCTTCACATTGTTCCAACTTTTCTTCGTCGTGCAATAATTAAGCGACTCTGAAAATTTTCTGGTCGGTGAAGTCAACAACGTAAACACTCAATACTTTTTACCTTTTCAACTTGTCCTGGTTCTTCTTGTCCAGTGTCCGCACTTTTTTGCTCAAGACGTGAGTGAAGAAAAAAGCATAAAAACACAACAGCAACTTTTCGATATATCCACTTGACTGGCCATCGGATCACACTTCATTTGGAGTTGAAACGCGAAGAAATCTGCGGCCATAAGAAATCGAAATCGATTCGTCGATTGAGTGCGCGGATCACATTCACTTACACCCGAGACTGATGTGCGCGATGGCAGCTTGGCCAAAGTTTGTTTCAACGTTTGTATGGGATTTGTGCAAGTAATGCTCGACGAAGATTTCGTTATTTGCTTCATTGGGCAATTCCTTACACACGTTCGCCCGCTAAACGCCTAAAGACTAAAGTGCATTCATGCCATTCATGACGCAACATCTCGCTGGTCGCGATTTATTATCCTTTCACGCAAGAACTTCAGCCGAAGAACAAAAAATGCTTCTCGGAGAAGGATGCTGTAACGAATGATAGAGGAATGGATTGCGTTTATAAAAACTGCTTCTGATTTATTCAACCAGAACTGTTAAACACATTTTTGCAGGTAACAACATCAAGTTAGGTAATTGAACTGAAAAGACAAAGATTCAATAGTTTTTTTACGAGCAGATTTCATTTATTTCTTATTTCTGTTTAGATACTCTGCATTCAATAATTTCAAACAAGTATACATCTTTCCATACATATAATCATGTCATCTCTCATTAGATAAATTATCAATCAAACATCATCATTTCCATGATTAACAACACTTAAACGAAATTTTACTTATATAACAAACAGTTAAGGATTCGACTTAAGACACATAATATTACACGAATTGTACAGCTTCAATATTATGCACATCAAATGATACATTTGTGGGTTAAAAGAACTTTAATATCATTAAACATTGGAGAAATTCTTTGATATGGTAGAAATAGAGATCTCTATCTACATTGTTTGTTTTACATTTTGTAAGTGTTATAGAAATAGGATTAGAAATATCTAGTAGAAAGTCTATCTATTCTTTTGAATGCAAATGAATGGTCCGCAAAATACACCAGTTCATTAGGCATTAGTTGCTTCATAGATTGATATTGTATTCTTGTAATTTATTGTTTCAATTGTGATTAAACATAAAATATATCATATTCCATCTTAAAATTGAATGACTGAATTACGTTATTATTGAATAACTCTCAACAACATTTTATTACAGAGCATGAAATGTGTAATGATAGAACATGATATGTATGTAATCAGTAATTAATTAATTACTCGGATTGTTGATTTGTTCAGCAGCCAAGGATATTGTCTTAACAAAGCATTAAACAGTAAATTGTGATAAAATCATATGTACATTATTCATTCCTCCATAGAGAAACAATTTCATAAACGGTTGATATATTCTTCATACAAGATTCTGATATTTCTGATAATATAACCACCAATCGAGATATGTTCAGTGTTCATATTTCATAAAGCGCAGTAATTAAAAAATAAATTAAAGCTTATTTACTCGTGCTGTCAGCTACATTTTATACAATCGAGCAATGATTATGTACATAAACAGACGCAGAATTGCGGTATGTTACAAAGTATAGTAATTATTATTGATATTCCTCTCGGCGTTTAATTAATTTAATTAATAAATATGTTCGTATCGAATGCAGCATTGCGTTGCTTGTCAGCTGCATGTTTCCGTTTTTTTTGCATCGTGATTGAAGGGTTGCAGTCATCCAGCTGCCAATTCCCAATAAACATCTCGGGCAAATAATTTAAATCGGTATTAATTAACAAAACAAACACCACGTGCATTCATGGATCATGATGTTTTTTATGTTGGCGGTTTCGATGTGGGCGCTTCCTCGATGTATACATTACCAGCATCTGCATTCGGGTTTTTCTCTTTGCGCACTGCAACAAGTCAATTACCAACGGTAAGTTAGAAATTAAGTCAGAAATTCATCAATAATTTTGATGAAAGAAAAAATTCATTTTAAACAAAAGAAATGATTGTACCTTGAATTAGTTGTTCTAAATACATGCATCGATTCTGCAGTTTCTTCGGATCCTGTATGGGTCCAAAATTTGGTTCCAGAATTTCCCCTTTTTCCTGGCTGTTCGCCGCCATTAAACTCAATCGCACTGAAAGTTCTTCGACATCTGGAAGCAAAAACAAAGTTTTATGTTTAGTTTTATTTACTCTCCAAAGTTTCAAACGGCGTTTCTTCTTTATAGTTCATTTGTTTAATTGCTAGCATAAAATCTCCCTGAAACTTTTGGCTATTTCCCTGACATTTTTGCAATTATTATAATTCTGGGTCGCATTGCAAAAACGAACAGTATGAGTCAATGAAACAGCAAACGACGTGCCAAATGTAACGCTTTATAAATTTTATGTTTACGTTTCACGCACTGAATTCGCATGCGTTTTTCCTGGGCTTGTTGCTGGTGGCTGCGTTCGCAAAAAAAAAGCATTGCAAAAAGAAACTGCTGACCGAAATAGCACACGTCGACCGGTTCAGTTCGGTGCATAAACAAACCCGAGGAAAACTAACAAGTAGGAAAATGGCACAGTGCTCATGGACTCGATTCATTTGCGCGCACTAAATGTGCAAATAATCTGCGGATATGCGTGGCCAGCAGGCGTTTTCCGCGAATTTTCCCGTCCGAAACTTCGCAAATATTTACGTTCTTATTTCCGTTCGATTCGGGGGCGCATTTCGGAGTAATTTGTTTAAAATTGCCCGATCCTGGATGTGTATTACGAACCAGGATTGAAAGTTTGCCATGAAATGTGCCAAAATGTTATTCGCAAATTTCCCCAGTAAAAATACGTCGCTATTTTTAAGTTTCACATGGCGTCAAATGAAGTTAAAGCGTAGTTTAATTCAGGACAGAGTTTATTTTGCATCCAGTATGTAAGTTCTATATGAATTACCACGAGACGAAGGTTGTAATAACAGTAAGACGCTATTTTTGGAATGAAACGCAAACTTTCAGTCAGTCAGTTCATATTCGTAAATTTGGCCTTATGTTTCTAGATCGTTTTAGTTTTTTTTACTGCATCATTTGGTATTTTCTCCTCAGGTTAAAATTTTTGATTGGAAGCTTTATTGAATACAATCAAAAATGTTTATGGCTTTAAAGATGTCAAAATATTTAGTTTTTGAGAGGATATTTTGAATTTAAGACGTTCATATTTTTCATATCTGTCACTAAAAGTAAAATCAATGTTGATCGTTAATCAAATAAATAATGTTTCTTTACTGATTGAATGTTTCCATATTCAGAAATAAAAATATACTTGAGGAAAATGAAATATGATTAATTTACTCATCTGCCCATAGTTGGAAATGAGAATATTGAGTCACAGAATATGGAGAATATTATTAATCAAAAAACTTTATTCACGCTCCAATTTAAGCTCGTTATAAATCATCAAATAAGGATCTTACAATCTCTCTCCAAATTAATCAAAGATAACAATGAATACTCAAATCTATTACTTTTCAAATAGTAATTTAAAAAGGATAAAATGTAGTTTAATTTTGTTACATAATTCAGTTTGCAATAATTTGGTAAATATGATTGAGAACGCATACGTTTAATATCTGAAACACAGAATTCAAATGCAAATCAAATTAGTGCCACATTTTGTTAAATAATAATTTACTTTTTTGATAGGTAAATTATATGTAAATAACATCTGAATATTGATATTATTAATTCAGGAGTAATTATCGTTTTGTTTATAATTACTACATAAATCAACTTTAAAGAAATCTGAATTTCAAATAACAATTTCAGAATTACATTTCATGCATCAGAATTATTTTATAGCATTATATCTGAATTAAAAGTGATGTTTTCAATTCACATTTGAACTTTCATGAAATTAATTTGTACTTTCTCAGTTTCATTTAAATCTAAATGACATTTCTTCTTTCCTGAAATCAAATTTGCAATTTCTGAATAACAAGTGGTATAAACCAACAAATAAAAATCAACGAGCCAGTCCAAACAACGAGTCATAAAGTAATGATAATTATCACCTATCTGTATTGACGTCAATTTGTAATTATCATCTCTCTGCATTGAATCATCATACAGCATCATACATCATATTCTTGAGATGCTGATGCGATACAAACCTCAGAATCTCAAACGTACACGAGAATCGTTCATGTGATTGAAACAAATGAAACTCGGTGTTCTTTAATCAATTGAAGTGGTTCACGGACGACAACTTCAGTATGATTTCTCTCAGTGCTAATCAAACGCACGCTTGCTCGTTCGTTCGCATCCAAGCAAGGAGCAATTCGTTGGACTGAGTCGACAAGCACACAATTTGACTTGCGAATAAATTACCCACATGATCCTCATGCATGTACACAAGTCTGGGACGGTGCAAACAATCCAGCAATCTTCCATTCAGCCCGCGAGTCACTTCACATTGTTGTTAATTTGAATACGTAATGTTTTTTCCTATGATTTATCATGGTAAACATAGCGCGCCAAATATCATCGTGATGAGGGCCATATTTATTTGGATTGTCTCCTCTAGTCAAATAAGACGTGTGCTCTTCAATCGAAATGTAAATGGAATGGGTATTAGCACGAACAGTTAGATCAAGATTATTTTTTAAGACGCAAGCAGCTCACGTATTATTGACGTGTCACATGATTTGAGTGAGCTTCGTTGTACGCTTTAGAATTTTTATAGCGTGAAATTATAAGGTGTATTCGAGAAAGATAACAGCATTTTGAGATCTGAGGTGATAAGTTGGACGTCGTTCATGGACACATCATGAAATGATTTATGGTAGAACGAAATGTTCTAGAAATGTCATGGCTTGCTTAATGATTCAAAAAATGATTTACTTTTAGGAAAATACTTTAATTTTCAGAGGCGCAGATAAAAATAATATTTAGAATGCTCTACAACGTGTAAAAACCTACATGAAACTGTTTTATCATTAGTGACCCTTGAAGGTCATCCCCATTTTAACACCTATGGTTGATGATGATACTATTTTCGTCTAAGAAAATTGTGAATATGCATTAATATATACAAAGGAGGTTAAAATCTAAGAAATAGAAGAGATTCAACTGATCATTTAGAGTTGATTTTGTAAGAACTAGGATGCTATCTTAATGATTCCAAGTTTTTATCACTGGAAAAAGGCGACTTTCATTATCTTAAATCACAACCAACATCTTGTAGTAATGTCTTTTGTTGTTTGAGGTAGACCAAAAACAAATTCAGGATTTGTTTTAATCAGTATTTCAGGGCCAAGATTTGTATCGTTTGTTTTCGTAGATCTATATCGAGTAATATCCTGTTTGTGGAACAAGGACTAAGAATTCAGAATTTGTTTTCAAAGAGGCAGATTTGAATTGAAACTGGCCTAGTAATTTATAATCTCTATTTCAGGGCGATGATTTCTATCGCTACATTATTCGAAGCCTCATAGATAATTGTGCAACAAGTGATTTCCCTAAAGACCATGCTGTTACAAAAAGATGCACGAATATAATATGCTTTTAAAATTGTAAAGCATTAACAGGATATTTAAAAAATCTATTCCTAGAATGCTTTTTTAATCATCAAAATCAGTCAAATAGTTCTTGAGATATAATGAAAAACATTTCTTAATGAGGATTTACATTGGGTTAAAAATTGCACCTGTTACATAATAAATTACAAGTATCAAAAGTAATTTATCAGTTTTGTTTGCATTCCTCGCATTCCTCGCAACCCTTTCATATTGTTCATCATTGCAACTGTTTACTTTTTACTGTATCTTTTCTATTCTATGCTGGGAAAAAATGCGTGTTGGACCAGATGTTATTTATTCTTTCTATTATATTCGACCCTCGTGCGCTTGCATCCCTCGCATTCCGATCCCATTGTTCGTTGTTTACTTTGCAACTGTTTACTTGTTACTGTATCAATATTCTATTCATGGCTGCATTCCTTCGTTAAAGGGTTAAACCAATTATTACTCCA
>JARJDZ010008053.1:0-12795 GCA_030264555.1 Aleochara sp. GC000083
TTGAGGGTCGCAGCAATTTATTTTCTGTTTAAAGGGGCCGCAGGTATAAAAAGGTTAGAAACCACTGTCGTATGAGGTCTTAAATGGGGTCGTCGATGAAAAAAGTTTAAGAAGCCCTGGCCTAGATCGATGAGAGAGGTTGCCAACACATCGATAAGAGGCCTCTCAACACTTCTGTCCCGACGAGAAAATCCCTAGTTTTCTATGTGTATGTGAATGTATGTAGAATCCCTGTAGATGTAACGGGCTTTGCGGTAGAGTTTGCTGGCTTCGAAACTTGAGACTTCAGCGGCAGGAGTACTGTGACTGTGAGATGGGGCAAAACCTTGGATGCGTACAACATTGGGCTCTTGAGAATGAGATCTTCACATGCACCCAAAACTGCTGTGTTCACCAAAGTGAACCGTACAGGGCTTGACTGGAGGAAAACGCACTATAGGGTTGCTATGAACGAAAATGTTTCTACGTACAGCTCAGGTAGCAAACCGGCGGTGCCTGAACTGATTTTGTACGGCCCGATGACTGTTCTATCAAAACAGGTTTATAATTTATGCTATACCGCTGGAAGTTCCATTTCGCAAGATAATTTTCTCCCAAATATTAAATCAGGAATTCGTAAAATCTCTTTTCTTCGGTGTATGTTCCATTATTGTAGTGTTTCGATTACCGTTAATTGAAATGACCGCAACGTTAGTTTCGAGATTGAGTGATGAAAGGAATTGATTGTTCTTAAAATCGACTGCCTCATCAAGTATGAAAACCTTATATTCCATAACTTTGCACTAGGTATGACGATAGTGCCTACCACACACGCGAAAGTACCTCGCACTCGGTAAATTATTTGCATCATTAAAGACTTTCGCAGACAACGTTTCGATTCTATAATATTATAAACCCTTAACCTTACTATTATATGATGTTTATAGAGCTCTAATAGGGTGGTAATCTGCTGTGATCATAGGGTTTCTATGCGATGTTTAACTTCAGCTATTAAGAAGAAATAGATATTGCAACACTGCAAAGCACAATCCGACTTTGGTTCCCAGAATAATCCGGGCCACTTTTTCATACCATGTGGTCTGACAAATTGTTCATTACAAGTCCAGCTGTTTGCTGTACCGTATGTATGTCAACTTTATAAATTCTCCGGATCTTGAACATCCCTTCAATCTCATAAACAGCGACTCTAGCGGTCGCCTTTTTGCCGTAATTTGTTTAGTCTACATTGCGTGGGATATAAACAAATGAGGCGCTTGAATAATCATGTCAATAACTTGGAGTCTTCAACAGACTTATTCATGAGGATCGAGTACACGAGTAGTCAGAAGGGACCCACCCTGATGAAATAAAAAAACCTCTACATAGCGTTGCCCTTCCTTCCAATGCAAAATAATTGTGACCATACCATGTGTGACATGCAGAGGATTTGGGAGAGCCAAGGGCGGCGAATGTGTTTATATTTATATCTACATGGCGTGAGCGTCTACGTCTCGCACTAACTCAATAGCTTGGGCTCGTTGGGGCTTGCCGAAGCGCTTCGGAAAAGCCCCGCGAAAAGCACACGCCGTAACCAGGAAAGCACGGTAGGTTGCCTCTCTTTAGACGGACTAGAGCGCATGCGCCCCGGCTTCGATCCACGAAGCCGACAAGAGAATGTAGCGCTTCCCCAGCGACCACACCAACAATTTTACTGCCTTGTATCTAAAAGACATGTCTACGATACTTGAAGTGGCAATTCTGGCAGACAGTACCTGACTAGGTGCGTCTGGTTTTCTTGTATTCTTTGTATTACGCTTGGTATACTTCAATGAATGTCAACGAAGAATGATTTGATGGAAATCATGAATTAATTGATTCCACTGGTTGATATATTTATAGCTTACTTTGTCCCTTAGGGATTTCTGCTGAAAATCATCAACCACTCTTTAATTGGTGTTCCTTAGCCATAACCTCGTTAGTCATAGTTGTTGTCAGTCATTCTGTTTTAGAAATTCGTAATAATGGTGATATGTTTATGTCGGTTGGTTGTTATTCTACTAAATCAGCTACAGGGCACTTTTACTTTCGTTCAGAAACACCAACAATACTTTAATAACAGACCGATATTCGGAGTATGTATATAATTTACAAGAGTCAGCAGTTCTAGAATACGGCGCTATGCGCGAGACGTTGGGCTACACGGCAACCAATGGAGGGGGAACAGTTGGCCGAGGGCACGTTATCGTGGCTGTGGAGTTCATTCCTGTGACTCGTTCTGTTCGGTTCGTAACTACACGTAGTATTCTCTTATAGATTAACCAGAATCCATTATTCGTTGCTGTAAAAATGGTTGCTTGTAAATTGTGCTGTATATCGAGAAGTGACGACACCGTCAAGCAAGGAATAACGTTTCATTGGTAAGTCCACGATTATCAACGCTTATTACCTACCAAATCATTATGCATGCATTAGGTTAACGTTGTATTTTGCATTCCTGATACGTATTGATCACGATATCGAACCAGAACTGCAATTCGTCGTTATTGAAATCAATGAAACGAATCACAAAACGGACGCGATACATTTGCTTTTTAGGTTATGTCTCATATTGTTTGTATGGGTCATAGAGATCGTGAGGTTCAATAAAGAGAAGTGGCGGGGATAAACCTGCGCAAACATTGCTCGTTGACAGTAGCGAACGAAATTAAAGGGCGTACCGGAAAAGACAGCTGCGTCGAATTTTCCCGAATCATATCCTCATTTCTGCACAGCATGACGCATCCCCACCCGTTGTGCCTTTTTGAATGAACTTCACGATCTTAATCTTCGAAAGATTTCTGTATATAAAACTTTAATTTAATGACATTTAACTGATTAACTAATTGTTTTATATTAATTTTCTTCAGTGTCCCGAAGGTACCAGAAGTGAGAAAGGAATGGCTGCAATTTATATTCGAGGAAATTGGCGAAGACGTGCAACAAAGGAAAAAAATACATCTCTGTTCGAGGCATTTTGAAACTCAATGGTTTACAAATACCCCAGAACGTGCCAGATTGAAAAAAACCGCGGTTCCATCGATCTCATCAAGAGAAACTCGAAAAGAAAAAGGAAATACATCTCCAGTGGTGGTGCCATGGCCTTGGATAGGATCAACTGAAGATGCAAACCCTGATCGATTTCTTATGGAGCCCGTTGACCACGTACTAGTGGCTCAAAACTCGGGAGTATTGGATACAACAATGGAGGAGAGCTTTCGTGAAGCACCATCGGACCCATATTCGTCAGAACATTACACCAACGGCGCCAGAAGTATCAGAAGCAGTCCACAACATTTACAAAAGCCACGTGCAAAAAATAAGTCCTTTGTGGAGCCCATGGATGTCATTACACCCATCGAAATGGTAGTCAATGAAATTGTTGTTTCGCCCGATGCCATACCAAATGAAAATATGGTGGATACGACATACGCTAAAAATGGCATGATGGCGACGACATCGTGTATTATTATAGACGATTCTTCATCAGATGAAGAAGATTTTGTTTCAACTAGTAATAGGATAAGAGAAAACTTGGCTCACAGTCCTTCAGATAATGGAGAAAGAGAGCACAGGAGCACTGACATTTGGCCTGAGGATAATTTTGTCTCAAGCAGCACCGGAGCAATTCGAGATACACTGCGTCATGCTTCCTCAAGTGCATCTGATAAATCATATTCTTCATCAGTTAACAATAATGATTCAGTGATTGAACCAATTTATATTTCCAGCGATGAAGAAAATGATACAAATGATAACCGTGAATTCTCAAACACTGCCCATTTGAAAAGCCAGCTGTTGAAGTTGAGGAATTTGAAAGAAAGGCGCGAGAAGCAGTTGGAATTGTTTAAAATGCGTCATCTTCAAATTGAAAGGGGCAATGCGAAACTACACTTAAAATATGTTTCCGCGATGAAACATAGCAACATGGACAAAGCTAACAACATCCTTTCAAAATGCGGAAAGAATAAGGAATTTATTAGGAGATATTTAGCAAAACGTGCAGGAAAATCCGTACCAGACAATCCTGATAGTAGCATTGATGAATTTGCATTAGAGTTGAATCGTATTTCCCCGGAAGCATATGTATTCTTTCGTACAAGATTTTTGGATATACTGCCTCAACTACACTCTCTGCAGAAGCAAATGGATAAAACGATCGTCCTTGATTGACATTTGCAAAAATTTTCTCCTGCCCATTTTGTTAACTAATTTATAAGCAATTTAATTTTAAGCATCCAGATTTCAAGGTATGTTACCTGTTTTTATTGTTTAGGAATAAATGTTCATCAACGACAATTTGATATTTTCGATTTGTACTTAAAATAAATTACCATGAATCCATTTAAAGAAGTACATTAAAATTAAATAGTGCCAATAACACTCACACACTAACACGGACAACTTTTTCAGTATCTCTGGATAAACTTTAAAATGGCAAATATTCCTGAGGTTGCAAAATGTCGATGTTACCCGAATCGTATTTTGGATTCTGCACAGCATAACGCATCCCCACCTGTTGTGCTTTTTTGCACCTCACGATCTACAATAGCAACACACTTTACAATACAACTACAACAGAATGTACTAATTTTTGGTGTATTCCAATGTCTAATTCGTTCAACATATCTAAAGATCTGGATATTCCCCAGTATCAATCTAAATTATGTAAAAAAGGACATTTTACTTTTGTGATAATTTTTCTTGCAGTTTGCGGGATTCGATAAAAATGCAATTCAGAGTTCCGCTCATAAGAAAATATTTTTCAAGTAGAATTAATATTTGTGTGTTTTAACTGCATTTTATGTGTGAGATTATTCTATTCTGACGATTGTGCTGATTTTTTTGCTAAAGTAAAGCACAGGTAAGTATCAAGTGACATCATTCTAGGAAAACGAAGTTAATGGATGTGTGAATTTAGAATAAAAAATCGGTTGTACAAATGCTCTATGTAACAAAATTAAAAAAAAACGGAGTGTATGCAAACAATTCGAAGAACGTTTTCAATTTTCAATGGTGTACCAATTGAAAATACACGGTCATCTTTCGTTTTTGTGTTGACTACATTAGTTTACAACACAATTCAGCACAGCTGACAAAACACAGATTAGTTTTAATCGGACAAGAATACGCGATATCTGTAATAATATAGTATTTTTCTTTACTGCCAATTGTAATGACAGCAGCGATGATTTCGGAATCGAGTGAGGCAAAGAATTGCAGATCGTGGTTGTACTTTAGATCCACAACTTTAATTAAGTAACTTACAACTTCTACGACTCACTTCCTCGACATTCAACTTAAAACTTCTCGTGTTAACATTCAACTTACGACTCCCCAACTTACAACTTAACTAAACTAAAACATATTCTTCTAATCTAACTTATCTATTTCTTGAAACTACCTAAGTCTAAACTAAAACTAACGACACACACTATCACTATTGGCGCCTATCGCACTCGCTAAAGCGTCTCGCATTCTTCAAATCACCCACTTGAGAATCTTCGTTCCTACAATAATGATATGGTATTTAAGCTCTTAGAAAACAGAGTTGTCACATTTGCCATAAAATCAAGACCCAGCTTTGTTTTAGATCGAACGCACAGAGGGAAGAGGTACTAAGTTGCCATTGGAGTTCCATCACTATTATTTTCGGAATCTCTTAATTTGAATGCTTTTCCAAAGAGTTTTCCNAAAGAGTTTTCCAAAGAGTTGTACTCCAATGGCAACCACTATCAACTTTGTACCTCTACCCTCGCAACTTCATATTCGAATGCTAGATTAGGCTCTGTCTTGATTTTATCACAAGAACGGATATGAAAAATTTATTCGCGTCGGTATAAAACTTGTTTACATTTCCTTTGTTTTTATTATTGTGTGTGATACAAGACTATAGTGCTTATAAAGTTATAACAAGTAGGATAAGAATAAGTAAGAGCAGTTTTCCTAAAATTTCACAGTATGTATAAATGATGACTGCAATCAACTATCCAAAAATTTGCCAAGCGAATTTAGAAAAATTGATACTAAATTCTCCTTTTGGATAGGAAATTATATAGTTTTATTCGTACACAATTAGGTGCGCATCGGGTCCTCGGCTCCTAAATTCGCCCCTGCTAACAAGGTAACTCGACTTAATATTAATACTGAAGCATCCACTCACTAGATGAGAAGGTGCGGTTTAATAAAATGTAGTAAGGTTTGGAGTTCAAAATCGAGTAGAATAAACAAATTATTATTTGGATGGATAGAAGAGGTAAAAAAACAATTTCGGGTACTTAGCTGGAGTCACAAAATACCTAGTACGATTGGAATTCGTAAATGGTACCTTGTCATCTGATAAGTCTGATTAGCAATGTTGTAGGCACACAACTGTGAACAGCAGCCTCACTTTGCATCTGAGGATTCTGTAGTAAACCTGAGCTTAAGGGACAACCAGTAATGTAGTTACACGAATAGACTGCAGGGCCACAGTGGTCCAACGACTACAGCCGTGGATAGGACCGATGATACAGTCTACATTGTGTAATTAAAAGTTGCTGATTATGTAAACAGGGTTATATAACTATTGTATCAGTTTCAATCATACCTATTATATAGTTAAGAATTTAGAGTCCCAGATCACCAAATGATACATCTACATGATCAAAATTATAACTATTTTTCATTCAAAGCAGGGTTATCAGATAGAGGTCAATATCTAATGCTACGCTGAAAACAACAAAATCAAGCTATATCGCCGTGTCCTTTACGAATCGAAGATTCGACCCATCCGTCTTAGCGTCAGTGGTGACTACTTCTCTTATCTGTCTCAGTGCGTGCTCTCCGGCGGATCGATTGGATGTCTCCACTACGCGAATGGCCTTCGGTCCAACTTTATTTCAGACTTACTCGCTCTCCAGTGACGAGATGCTGTACGGGTGCCCAGAGGACCCTCGTGCCATGGAAGGCCGTTCCTATGTGTTCGTATCTTTCCCACCTATACTTGCAATACCAAAATGTGTCCTCCATGTGTTCGTGACCCAGCTCTGCTCGACGGGGACAAGCACGTTCTCTGGCGGAGTGCGTGCTTCGTTCCTATGGCTGACGCTAGCTATAAGTGCGCTCACTCGGGTGCACGCCATCCGCTCGATCGTGGTCTCACTGCTTCAGTACCTCGCACCACGTTGAGCCACTTCTGGGTGCGTCAGCAAAACCACTACAGTGCTCGGTCGCAGAGCCCAGACCAGGTCAATGCACGTGGCCCGACTGCTAGAGCAACGGCAAGGTTGAGTAGAAAGGTTCCCTTTGTGGGACGTAGTGCTTGTATGCTGTGGACTTACACAGCCGAACACATCACGAGTCCCTCGTGAAGCCGCGTCTGACGAGGAGACCCAACTGACGCGCAACGTGAGTGCAGCTGCTGATGTCTACAACTGGCACATTCATACTACTGCCCAGAACATAATATTGGTTTGTTCATTTGTTTATTTAAAAAAATATATTACTCTTATTGATTTAATTAATAGTATTATATCATCGTTTTTCATTATTTTTGTGGTGTATTTCTACTGATTGCAGGAACCTCAGAGATAAAGTTGAATCACTTGGTACTGAGCTCAAGGTTTTACTTACAATACCAATACCTACAGAGTTGGGGTACCCCCTGATATGACCTGTCTTTCGCGTAGTGGGAGAACCTGATGCCTGGGGTCGAAGCGGGTACCTCGGAGTAGACACTCTGCAGCATTGCAATAGGTTCAACGTGGTTAGCGACCAACTCGTTTAGTTCACTACTTCAAGTTGTTTCGTAGCGTCACATTACTTCACGGTGTTAGTATCACATAGTTGGCACAATGGTTATTTCTTGTAAGCTATGTAAATTGCCATATAGCTGCAATATGCGTCGAGAAAGAAATATATCGTTTCACAGGTATACAACTCAAAAATTTATACCCCTGTCAACCCGTTACATTAACAATTTTATAATAATTTCCAGCGTTCCTAGGGATCCAGAAATTCGTCGACAATGGTATCAAATCATCGCTGCTGAAAATGGAAAGGAACCCGTAGGAAACCTGGATTACATGAAGGTGTGTTCACAGCATTTTGAACTTAGCTGCTTTATGACCAAAGCAGGAGGTTTGGTTGTATTAAAGCAAAACTCCATTCCTACTTTGAAAAGGATATATTCGGATGGCTTGGTGTTGACCAACAATTCACCTACAGACAATACCACACCCATTCTTGAAATGACAGATATCGACGAAGCACCGATGCCGATCTCATCTATAGAAAACAAAACAGTTGACATCGATGCTGAGATGATTGAACAGGCCGATGATGATGTCGTAGATGTCCATAAACTATTTGACAAGTTGAGCAAGGAAGTTGAGGTTCAACGTAAACAAATGAACATGTATCACATGCGATGTTATCGAGCGCGACTCAAGAGGCGAAAACTGATTGGTGAAATAGCCTCAATGCGCAGAAATAAAGATTTGCCGGCAAATTTAAACGCGAATAATACGGACCATGATGAGTTTATTCAAAGATATTTTAACAAAATTGAACATAACCCGATTTTGGGAGCTCCTGGAGATGATTTCAAAAAATTTTCAATGACATTGTATAATATTTCATCAGAAGCATATTTTTACATTCGTAATAGATTTCTAAATTGCTTACCCCATGAACGTATTCTTACTACATATCGAACCTAAGCAAATAATTTGTCACTATGGAAAAATTACTACTGATTGACTGTGACATTATTATCATATAGATTTTAAAAAACCATAACTGTATCTGTGACTTATTTTATAAGCCTATATTGTATATAGTAGCTATGTTATAAACATAAATATAAAAGCAAGATCGGAAATAAATCTTTTTAGGTTTTTACTTGATTGTTGCATTTGGTTACCATTCTCATTTGTAACATTCAAAGCCACTTACTATTTGTGCAATAACCCAGAACCTCCTTGAGATGTTATAGTCAGAACTAAATTAGATGCTGTGCTAAATTATCTACACCAAAAATTTAAATTTAATAAATGTCCAAAAAAGGTCTCCTAATGCTTCGTGTACACTGGAGATCGGTAGATGAGATCCCCGAAAAAAAATCTTTATATAGCGTGTACACTCGCATGAGATTTGCGTCTCGAGATCGAAGCACAGAGACTGGTCTCTCCAAGAAGTCTATTTCATGTGTACACTGGAGTTCTGGACTCGAGATAGACTCATCAAAACTTGGGGTCCGCAGGTAAATTTTGAGGCATTTGTGTTGCTTACCGAATGTCGTTACCTGTGGTTGGGTTTAATTTTTGCAAACGAAAAACGATTCAGGTAGAAATTTGAATATTTAAGCATGTATTTTGGGTATCATGACTCAGACGAGATCGAAAGAACTATTGAACATGTTCAATAGTTCGTTTGCGACTCGAGATCGAGTATATCGTACGTGTACACTGAGAAGATTATTCATAATTTTGGCGATGGGTGGCAGGCCGCACAGAAACGAATAGAAGACCGCGGATTGCTCACCCGAGATCTAGAGTAACATAATTTCTGTTTCTGCCTGTTAGTCCGATCTTGTGCAAAGTATTTTAAACCAGTATTGTACCGATTTAGTAGATGCCAATATTTGCTGACTACCTGTATCCTTTCTCGAACTGTCGACACCACACACTTAGCATTCAGTGAACATTTCCCGGACCAAACTACGATCCACGATCAATCTCGGTCAAAGGGCGCGGTCGATCTTAGAGGAGCCGTAGGCAAACACCAAGCCAAATTGGCATGTTGCAGGTAATGTTGCACGTCTATGGCTTGCTTGAAGTTGCAGCTTCAGGTTGCACTTCTCGGTTGCATGTTTCAAAAGGTTTTGATACCTGGGGGAGCGGATCTAAATATTGGTGACCGTGTTGCATCGTCCGTGGTGCTGTTGGCAATTCATTTTGCAACATCTATTGTAAACGGTACTTTCAATACTGGGTATTGCGACCTCAACAGGTAGAATACGGTAGAGACGGGATGAACTTGCTAAACTTGTTACCTGACCAATCGATGTTGCAAAGACGTGTTGTTCTGCGGTCTGTGGTAAATGTATTTGCAACGAAGTTGTGAGCAAGGTTGCGTCTATGGCCTGCTTTAAACAGCTGACGTAGAGTACTTGGAATTCTCCCTTCGCGACTCCATCTGGCTGCCTATTTTTCATTTTTACAACGCCATCTGTATTTAGGTGTTCATCGGAATTCTGATTTCAAGAACCCTTCTTACTAAACTGCTACGGCCTGACATCTATCCCAACTCAAACAAATTATTTCTTAACCCACCCTTATGTAATTATTGTAAATTTTCACGTTTAATGCAGTACATGCATTACAGTTTTAATTATGATGTAAGTTAACGAGGGTACGGTACCACAGTCTGGCTTCAGCCAACAGCGCTCGATGCGGTCGCCCAAGCAACGATTCTTCCGAGTCAGGGAGGTAGCTATGGGGCTATACAGCATGTCCGTGCACCTTCAATCTTTTTCGATCCTCAAAAATACTTTTTCGCGTAAATTATGCTTCTTTAGTTAAATTTCCTGTTCGGTTACAATATTTACTGGTCTAAACGGTATCCCTTCAAAGTTTTTTCAAATTCTGTGGAATTATAGGTGCATCTCCCGCGAATATACAGGCTGTCTCAGCTATCGTGTCCACCCCCTCTATCTTCTTCATTTATCAGAATTTCTTGATGAAATTTGGCACACTTATAGATATTAATCTCTAGTTTTAAAATATTTATCCAGAAAAACAAAAGAACAACAAACAAAAAAGATACAGACCAAAGTTATGTTTTTTTAAATGGAACACCCTATATATTATTACACCATTCGAAACATGGAGAAATTCTAAATTGTTTTCATGTATCACATGTGATATTAGTTTAGTGTATAGCAAAGATATTAGCAGTTAGAAGATCAAAAATACAAATAAATAGTAGGCTGTTTTTATTGCTTTTCTTAGAAAACAATTGAATAAAGTTGCATAAAACTTTGTGTACTACGTTTGCATGTGGCTTGATTTTACCTTTCATCGAACAATTAATTATGTTTTAACTGTTTATGAATTTGTATTTTAATTTTTCCCTGATTCAGTAATAACTTTCATTATTATGTAATAATGAAACCATAAGCACTAAAATCTTGAATGAACTTATAGCAGAAATCCGCTTCATATTTTAAACAAATCCTTTCTAACATCAACGCTTCTGTGAGAAGCTAGATTTTGATGTTTGATTTCACGCCGTTCAATTGTTTTCTGTGAATATCATTATAATAAGCCTGCTTGATATTGATAAAAATTGATAATTTAATTGATAATAACTTTGCAATATTATTGAAAATATTGCATGTGATACATGAAATAGATCCAGAATTTTACCCTTTTTCGAATGGAGTAAAAAAATATGGGGTGTTCCATTTAAAAAAACATAACTTTGGTCCGTATCTTTTGTGTGTGTCATTCTTTTCTTTTTCTGGGGGAATATTATAAAACTATAGACTAATATCTATAAGTATGCAAAATTTCATGAAGAAATTCTGAAAAATGAAGGAGATAAAGGGGGTGGACACGATAGCTGAGACAGCCTGTATATATTTTCGCAACAATTACGCGTCTATATATTTACAGGTTCAGTTATAATAATTATTCGATATATTTTCTGACCGCATAAAACATACTTAAGATTTGGTTATTAAAAATATTCATATTTACCCCATCTTTCGCATTATGTATTTTGTTGCCGGTATTTTCTTGCCTTCAAAGCGAATACAAGAACAATAACAATAAATAAATATGTATTCATAACTACTTGATCTTTATATATTTTTAGCTGCTATTTGAAGGAAAGAAATTTTGGATTTTCACAGAAAATATTATTATTGTTGAACATATATACTGAAGGGACTAATGTGGCGGTTGCTTGCCTAGTTATGCTAACGAGAATTACGATTCTCTGGCGAAGACCCGTACATTCTTATTAAATTAACGACACAAGCGTATGCGCTTAAATAAATTTTTGTATATTTCGTATACATTTACTTCGCCAATCCATTTTTAAAAATTCATTCCTTATTATGCGCTATATCAATTACATTGCCGGACACACTGTACATATCTCCGACGCCTCACCTCTACGGTATGTGCGATTGCAGCTCCACCTATGGAAAATTCTTAAAACTGACGAAAAGCCACCTATGGCACCGCTTCCGTTAACGAAACGGAAGGCGCATTATATATGTCTTTTGTTAACATATGAATTTAGGGTCACGATCTTATGATTAAAAATTTAGAGCGGGTGCGGTTGTAAATACCCCAAATGGTACATTCATGTGATGTAAATTCCACATGGATATGAAGTTCGTAGTTGAGCATCAGCTGCGTATGCGTTATTTAAATGGAAGGGCTAAAATATTTTAGAAGTAGGAATTTATTGCGTGCAAGATATAAGTTCATTTTGTACTGGAATGTGTTATGTGACGTTTTCCCTTTCAATGCCATGCTCCCTACCCGAAATAAAGCAACAGATGTACCCGTCGTGTTAAACTGGAAAGAGCAAGCGGCCGCTGCGTCGGGTAGAAGCGAAAAATCTACGCTCTGCTTCATAAATGCTTCCAAGAAGTTGGATGACTTACCTGCTTACGGGTGGATTTTACTGCGCATGCTTGTAAGTTCAGTCGGGTAGCGCTACCTACTTGCATAGGTTCGATGTTTCCAGCTTTGGGGAGAAGTGTCAGTAGAGAAGAAATAG
>JARJDZ010008054.1:0-14392 GCA_030264555.1 Aleochara sp. GC000083
TTGTTTCTAAGCAATTAACAAATGAAATCTTTTTCAAATTGTATTTTTAGTCAACTACTAAGTACCATCTATCTATCCAACAACTTTTTTCCGGGATTTATCAAAATATAAGTGATCTAATCTGGCCTGATTTTCACGCAAAAAAAGTATCTGAGACCCTTAAGGTTTTTTTACTATAACTTCCAAATTCAATAAATGTGAGGTTTGTAATTTGAGACGATGCTCTCTTGTAAATTGAATATACGCAAATGTTGCAAAAACCAAGGCGATAATTTAGGGGTGACGGCTTGACGGCGAGAGAGCAGGTGGTTTAAGACGTGGCAGAATGGAGGTTGGCTAGTGGTAAAAGCATCGTCACTAAATAATGAGCTCGCATATCTACGTAATATTTATGTTCAACTTAATGCACTTGTAGCCCGACCGGGAGCCGCATAATGGCCGACCAAATAGAGCCTAGACTAGAAGCAAACTTTTGTTCGTAATCATATTCAGCCATAAACCTAATTAAAATTATATTTATTGTTCATTCAAATAACGTATTGAATGAACGAATTGAAATTCAAGCAGTGCTGATGTAATTAATAATATGGAAAAACTGTCATATAAATAGATAAGAATTTGTATACTAAATTTATCAAATGATAAACTGAAAAGTATATAAATGATAAAACACTTGGATATAATGTTAAAAATCATCAATCACTGTTTAATTGTAATCTTTATAAAAATTAAAATTTACACCTACAAGATATCTACATATACGTAAAAAAAAATCACCCAAGAGCAGAAAATTGTTTGTGCATTGTAATAAAATTGGATATCCTTAAAACACCAAATTAATATTTCAATTTCTTATTCAATAAAATAATTAATGATCGAATATTGCTTTCAAAAATGAATGAAGGTATACACTAATAACTATCACCATCGCCATTTCTTGTCTTTGAATATACATACCTTCATAACGAATGTTAAATTTAAAAATGACAATTAATAATAAGTTATAATTAAAGTTAATCATTAAAAGATAATGTAATATTAATTTTAAAAAGAAGAAAAAAGAAAAAATAGCACTTATCTAAATATAAGATAAGTGTTATTTTTTCTTTTTAAAATTAATAATAAGTTGCAACTTAAGTTTCCCGCAAGTATATTCCAAAAACAAATATTAAGCATAGATCTCGCTATCACACAATTCGGGGCTTCCTCTTGATTTGATCATCTGATCCTTATAACGATATGCAAAAAATCTAAAAATTCTAATTATATTTGCGTTCGTATTTAGTTTTCAGAAATTTTTCTTTTAGCATGTTTTCCATAATGTGTGATTATGTTGTAAAAAGAATTGTAAAAAAGAACAAACTAATTCTCAATGTTAAATCAAAATGGAATATATAAATGTTTCCGGAGAAGCATATCACTATGAAAATCAAGACAAATCCAACAGTTATGAATAAAAGTAGCACATTTGAAACAGAAAATAGATGGCGCCAAAACCCACATTCATACAGCAAACGTAAGGTAAAAATAATTAACCGCTTTATATTAAAATTACTTTTTAATCTGAAGCCATAAATAAAAGTTGGCGGGCGCCCGAGCACCGAGTAATCTAGCGCAGACCACGCTGGGACCTATTCAAATAAACCAAGTTTGCCAACTTAAACAACTTCATCGCAGCGCATACGTAACGTCTCGAAAACGGTCGCGTCGTTGACGGTTTTAGCGTAAATTCAATTAAACGACTTTGTTCATCAGCATCCCCCATGCGAGATAGCGGGCGCACAGCAGCAGCAGCAGCACGTACGCACCAAGTCTGAAAATTGGAGCTTTACTGCATTGTTGATTGCCTCGCTCTGTTATTTGCACCGACATTCGGGAATCGTTGAAGGCTGCAAATGGTTTATTTTCGGCGCAAGTATGAATATTTATTAGGGTAAAAAGCGAAATACTTTTAAAGGTGCGCCTCCGTGTACGAGAGAGGCCGGCCTAGTTAAAAAGGGCTTAAATGCCATCAATACTTTAGTGCAATTCGGCAAAAATCACAGGCATCGACAGTGGTTATAATTTATTCAAAATGAAATTTGGTGTAAAAAGCTTCTTGATGATTCTATGATTATTTTACCAGTTACCATGTTGTGATTTGGAAATACAGATAGTAAATTATGTAATGGAGCAGAGAATGTACTTAAAATTTCAGAGAGTAACTGCTGTTTTAAATGGTAATTTTGAATTATACAATTCATATAGTCAAAAAATTGAGACAGAAGATTTTCGCAAACTTCTTTTGAAGTGATTTTTTTACAAATAAAATTGTTTGCATAGACAGGGACTAAGGCCCTCAAATTCGGGAGTCAAATATGACCCATTTGGGCTATTGCTTTCTTAAATGTTCAGAGTAGTGTTCCAAAATATGAATTTGCAATAGTTGCCAGTTGCCATATTATGACCGTATTCAATTGTCTTTGTCATAAGTCATCCATGTTTCATCACCAGTCAACAATTTCTGCAAAGATAAGCCAATTTTCCAACAATTCAGTATTTGTGCAATCTTTAGGTATTTGGCTTACAAGGTGGTCTGACTCGACAAGGTCTATGATTTCCTCCAGAATTTCCACAATTAATTTATCCGAATGGAATCGAATGGAATCAAAATTGCACAATTTAGAACTTTAAACTGTATTCGCATTTTCAAGCACCTGGTTTGTATTTGCAACTTTATAGATAAAAATTGTGAAATAACGAATTTTATCTTTGCGAATGTCCATCTTTTACACGAGCTCAAAAAATCTGAGGGAACTAATTATAAAATAATGATAACATTATTTTCAGTATGAAATCTCATCTTTCAAATACCATCAAGTGCAACAGATACAGATAGTGAAAATATTTGTTTTGCAAATATGAATTTCATATATTTAGCACTAGTAAATTTAATGCATTACGAATATTTGTTTTGTTTGTAATAGTTTTCAGTTAAAACATAGATCTTTTTATTCTCAATAGAGATTTGTTACATATATTTCGATTTTTAAACATTTCCTTCATAGGTAGAGAATTGCATGAAAATTCTCAAAGATGAAGGCCAATAACTCATAACACTAGCCCAAAAAATCTAAGAAAACTAATTATTACATAACATAACAACATTACAAAACATTATTTTCAGTGTGAAATCTCGTCTTTCAAGTACCATCAAGTGCAACAGTTAGCATGTATTGCATGTATTGCATGTATTGCAAAAATAATGGATTTCATTTTACAACACCAGTTTGAAGATGAATAATACTGAAATTTGGTCATCAAACGTCTAAATCTCTAACTAAACTAATAGAATAAGAGAAATAATTTAAAATACAATTTCAGGTAAATGTAATTTTATTTTAATTTTGCGACAAATTTAATTAACAATAATCAGTTCAAAATGACCAAAAATATTAAGTTCACTTATTTTCAAAAATTTGTCAACATAGTATAAACCAAGAATGTATTTGCTAGTGGCATCATTGCACGTGCATTGTGTAAAGCTTTGGCCACGTCTGCATAAATCGAACGACATCACGGCTGGATTCGCGTAAAGAATGGAGAATCGCGCGCGTGCAGCTCTAGAATAAAGCACAATGTCGTCTGTTCTCAGTACATTTGTGATCACCAACAAGGAACAACAAGGAACATCGCAGATAAAAAAAGCAGTACCTTCGCCTTTTCAATTCGATGCATTTCTGCACTCTAGGCATTTGCAAAGTTTTCCTTACTCAAAAGCGCATCATATACGTCGATGGCAGCATATTCATCATTCCGACGCTCATTTTGTTTTCATTTCTGCCATGAACGCATCGCATCGCAGCCAGACGAGTTGATTATCAAAGCCAAGACATAGCTTTAATGTGAATCCCAGACGAGAGAAAAAATGAAAAAATTAAGGAGCACTTAGTCAAAGGGTTCCTACACGCCAGAATACATCCAGCGTCACTATATTCCAGCAGAAATTACAGACAGTAAGTAATAAATACGGTAGTCAGACGGTGTAGGTGTAAAAATCGACTAAAATGTTATTCAATTCTTCCAATCTTTTGTTTCGTGATATCAAATTTCTTAGTGGCCCAGCGCTGGCGCGTCCGTTTCATTTCCAATTTCGTTATTTTATTCTTCGTTTTCATCGGCGCGCGTGTAATCTCTCTCCTATTTTCGGTGACGTTCCGACGCGAGGGGCGCGTCTAACAACACTTACAGATCATTTCCTCCCGGGCGCACACACGTCCTGCCCCCAGGACCCTCCATATCCCGGCGTTCGGTTCGGCGGCGGCGGCGTTCACAGCTATTTATTAAAAAAGTAATAAATGGCACGGATAGAAAAACGAAATTCCTTCATTTCGTCGCAGGAAGTAACTGCCACCCGTGATATGATAACTCCCGAAGAATACAAGTATTAACTGATATTATGCTGGCGCGAACGAATTCCAATCATCTGACTGACACATCTGAATTGATTACCTATACACATATTATATGTGTGATGTCTCAGATGTACACATTTATACGGAACTAATTTTATTAGTTAATAACAGTTATATCATTTATTATGAAGGTAGACTTCGTTTTTCTTACACAGTCATTTTTAAATTCGAGGCAAAAGGTATTTTCAGATACTTATGTTTTGAGATGGCTTAATGTTTTTCCACAATTCGAATTAGAAGTCACTTCAAAACTTAAACGCTAGATATAACTAGATATAAAAATGGATATTTACTAGCGACTATTTTGTATGGTGAAAATTACTATAACGCGAAAATGCAGATTGTCCTTTTAATTTTTTAATCACTTCCAGTTAACTATTATAAAAATTCAGTTTTAAAATAACAAAGAATCAACTTTCAATTTCCAGTAAACTAACAACCCGAAAAACATCATAAATTCTCTCTGAAATTTAATTCTAAACACATTAATTAAAACCTAGATCAGATCATGGAGCTAAGTTTTTGGTTTAATGTCTTTCCAACTTTTTGCATTTTCACTTCTCACTTCTTTGCACTTCAAAAATATTGAACAATTTTAATTTCAATTTAATTCTGTGTTGAAAATGACTTCATCATTTTTCTAAAGCTTCTCTGGTTTTCGAAACCTAGAACTTAGGGCAATTATTTAGTTTTTAAGTTATTGTCCTGTAAGCTTTGTGCATTTTCAAGCAATTCTCTACATTAGAAGGAAATTTTTAAAAATCGAAAAATATTTGGCAATTTTAATTGCAATTTAATTATGCATCGAAATTGATTTAACAATTTTTCCAGAACCGAGGGCGATATAGTTTTTGGGTTATTATTCTTCATCTTTGAGCATTTTCAAGCACTTCTCTACATTTGAAAGAAATTTAAAAAAAATTGTAAATCTGCAAATCCGATTATAATTTAATTCTGCATTGAATTTATCTTAACACTGTTTCTAAAATTATCCTCTGGTTTTCGAGAACCTAGAGCAATCATGTAGTTTTTGAGTTATTGTCCCTCAAACTTTGAGCATTTTCAAGCACTTCCCTAAATTTGAAGAAAATATTTAAGAACTACTGTAAAGAACTTATAGGAATTAAGTTCTGCATTGAAATTGGCTTTACACTTTTTCCAAAATTCCTCCGATTTTCAAAAACTTAGACGAAACAGTTGAAAATCTGTTTATCGGGATATTTAGTGTCGATCATTAGATTTAAGCTATTTATTGAGAATAAATAATCTATTCTTGAAACTGAAAACTACAAATAATTATTCGTCTAGCATTAAATGTAGTAGTGCTAAATCTAATACATATTTGCAAAACAGGTTATTTTCAAATTTTCAAATTTCACATTCTAAATAAACTTGTTGGTCATCTAATCTGACGAAAATTGAAACTTTAATAAAGCCCTCCCAAAAGCCTTGAAAATAAATTGTGTGTCCATGCACTGCGTGGTTTGTTAGCAGAAGCAGCAGAGCAATGACGCTTGCATTTTGCAAGCAGGGCTTTCCCAGCTTTGCACATTTTAGCGAGAGCGGCAAGAACCCAACGACACCACACGAAGATGTTCATATATGAGGACGCGCACATGGATCACTCATGTATTCCAATGCGCCCTAGCTGGAGCACAGTGCATTTCGCCATAGACAGAGGATATATTGAGCATTCAAGAGTGGTATTTAGTGCGCATGGAGTTAGTTGCATGGCAGGATGGCTGAAGTATGTTGTTGTATTTGCATTGCGTGGGCGCTGCTCGCTGCGCGTCATTCACACATTAGAATAGATGTGGCATGAACCCTCCACCACCATCATCATCAACCAACCAACCAAACCCTACAACTATGGCCAGCACACACCATTCCGATAGGCGACCAGTTGGAGTTGGTATTAACACATGTATAATGATTAGTGCATAAATGTTAATTAAGCTTTCGCTGCTGCTGCTACTATGTCGAAGCAGTCCATGAATGCGAAGCCAAAGTGATATCTATATGTGTAGATAACATACAATGTGCCAGATCATACAGCACATGGTGGATGTAGGTGCAGGATTGAGGAACGCATCGTATTTCATCTGATGGCGTAATGAGATATTATGATACAAGGTTGAAAAATTACATTTTCAACAAGTTGTGTGAGAATTTCTAAGAAGAAGGGTGACAATGAATACTTCTACATTTAAATTTGGTAAAGTATGACTGATTACAAATTTAGACATAATCATACAGTAAAAAAGACGTCCATTATGTCCAATCCTTGTTTTTTTTTACTGGAGCGTGTTTTTAGTGACAAACATTGAATATTTTTCACTTGTCAAATCAGTGACATACATTTTTCTACAAGTTAAAAAAATCAATACCTTTTTTCTACAAGTGGGAAAAATGAATGACATCTGACAAAATAAAGTGCTATTTTTACTAATGTATCAAGATTTTAAAGTTTGGCAAACATAATAATAATGTGTCAGCTCAAACCAAATTCTGACGATTTAATTGTGACATTTGAAATGTCATATCAAAAATTTGAAAGTAATTTTGGATTTTGTTGCTTCTTGGAACATTGTATCAACTTTTCTCCAGTAAGATAAAATGTCGTATATTACACGTGTGCGAAATGCCATAATAAGCTCGTGAAATTTATGTATCACTCATTTATAATTTTCCATTTCTCACATTTATAATATAATCTATTATTTTTAACGTCAGGAAGTTTAAAAGTCGTGTTGTTACGAGCAACCTCTTCTTTGACTTGAGCCCATATCAGTTCAATGGGATTGAGCTCGCAATGATATGAAGGCAATCTCAACACCTGTTGAGCTTACGTATTTATGATAATACATATTCATGTTGTATTTATTTGAACCGTAATGGCTTCACCATTACGCTTTTCTTTTGAATGATCATTTATAACATCTTCGTGATCATCACTGTCCGAGGACTCCAATTCTTCTGCTTCATATTGTACATCCTCGTTGGAGAAGTGTTCCTCATCTTCTGAGCAATCTTCCCCAATTTCATTTATTCTTTTCAAAAACTCAGAATGACTTGACATTTTTTCCGAAGGTAAGATCTGCGAAAAAATGTAGTCCTGGTTCAATCAAACACTGAATAATATGAAAGGAAACACTTCAATACAAGTAAGTCCGTTGTCCTAAGCGTTTCTATTATTTCACCCTAAATCTCCTTGAGTGGAGCCACTTCGCCTAGTAGAAATAAAACCGCGTTCTTGCGAAAAATAAAGTAAAGTGATCAGTAAAAAATAGAAATTGCATTACCTGCATTTTTAAGTAACAGTTCTGAAATTACATAGCAATTGGATCATTTTTTGGTATGCTAAATTTCTCCGAAAGTGGAAAAAGGTCAAATTGACCGGTGCTGGTAGGGTTAGTGTTAATGGGCAACTGGCTGATTTTTGCCTAAACTTATTTGGCCTATCAACAGTAGATCCCAAATGCAACCTACACCAATTAATATATCTATTTGGCTAGCAATAAAAAACTGGATCAGCTAACTGAATATTTCTCGGTATGCGCAAGAATGGGGGATCAACGTTTTCACATGGCATTGGTGTGGTTATGTTTGACATCACAAGGCACTGAAGTTTCAATTCGTGGATATTATTAGCTGCAATTATCTTTAGCTCAGCTTGTTTTTGAATTTTGGTAACATTGTGACCAATACCGCTTATTGAAACTGATGTCACCCAGGTAGTTGCTTGCCTATAATTTATAAATGCCGTTGCGACAAGGTTGCATTGGGAACCATTGTCTAGGAACGCCCTGGTATTGTGCAGGTGTCCATTGCTATCTTGCACTTTTACTAGGGCAGTGCCCAGCAATACAGATGGTTGCAGTGAAGAGGCATGACTTACCACGGGTACCTGCTCGCATTGTGGAGCTTTAACATTTGCTTCGGGACCCACGAAACTTGTATACGTTGGAAAGTGCAATAAAGTATTGTGTGATTTGTCGCATTTTCTACAGGCAAATATTTTACATGCATTTACTGAGTGTTCCGACCGGAGGCATTTGAGGCACATTTTGTGCTCCTTGGCCCTTTGTATATTCGATCTTCTACGGATAGATCTAACAAAAATCTAAAACTCCCTTGTGAGTTCGCTACAAAATTTGGAGGGGTACGGTCTTTAAGCTGATTCAAGTCGTGTGAGCTACCTTTCACATAGGTTTCAAATTTCGTGATTGCTGATTTCAATTATCGGCATTTTTTTAGCATAGCGTTCAGCTCCATAACTCAAGTTGATATTGGGTTGGTTTTAGGGGATACGATGGAATGAGCCACTTACCTCTGTTTTGTTTCGCAATTGCTCTCAATTGTTGGAGACGGTTTCTTCCAGCGGGGTTCTTCTGGAAGTTGTCTTCGACGGCTTCCTTGTGACGCCGTGAGATTGTTGAGACCAAAGATGTGGACGCTAGATCCGGCTCGATAGACCAAAAAATGTCGAGACGAAAATTGCTATTGTAGACAAATTCAGCCAAACTATAACGCTGATAACGAATCCACGCTTTATTTATTATGGACACAGATAACAACTTTATTTAATTTGGAAAATACAGACGCAGCTTGTACTAGATAGAGAAGTCTTCTCTCTTAGCTGGTCGCTGAAGAGCTCATCTTTCTTGGCACATCAGCTATGTGCGAGGGTGCTTTCCCCACCACCGATTCAAAACGCACTCAGAGCCAGCTATGATGGTTTTCTGGTTTTACATAGTTCATACTTGAACAGTGTGTACACCACAACGCGATTCTCGTTCTAATTCTAACTATGGGAGTGAGTGAAATCATTTTAAGCGCATTTGCGTAAAAACGCGCAAGTGTAATGTCGCCCTCACACGTGGTCGGTATTGTCTTTTGCGGAAATATACGTCGTAAAACACTCGCGGCACACTGATGTGTTTCAGTTTCAATCTACACGATAGCAACCCTTTGCTGTGCGGATGGCCGATATATCTACGGACATCGTCGCATCAATAAACAAACGGTGTCGCCAAGGAAAGACACAAAGGAGCACTCACGAAGTGTGCACGCACGTGGAGTGGACGCGTGTATTTTAATCGCATAGGTACTGGATTTAGATTAGAAAGTCCTTCGTGTCTAACCAATGTTTTTTGCATTGATTCACTTCTTCCTCTTCACACGAAGTTTCGTCGTCTTCATTAAATGTGACCTTTCTCGAAACTGTAATGCTGCCTGTTTCTGGATTGTAAAGTCTATATTTATTTGAGCATATTTCATATTTTTTGTCAAGTTTCTTGCGTAGTTGATCCGATAGGTATCGATAGGCGGTACTACCAAATACATGTGTTAGTGATTCTTGCCAAAATACGCGTCCATGCGATAGTGATTCTTGCCACACCACATTTCGAAGTGGGTTCCGCCTTTAATTTGGCTTTGGCGTTTTTACACTTTCTATTATGGTGCGATTGGTGCGATTTTCCCTTTCGCTCCTACTATGTTGTTGTGGCGAATCTTCCAGTTGTTTACATGATTATACCTACATAAATTATCTTCTGACCACCTTGAGTCAGAAGATAATTTATGTACTCAGTACCCCAGTCAATTCTCAATCGCTTTACTTTATGACCTTGAGTGCTGCTTATTCTTCGGCAACTTGATGACTGTAGCTGGTACAATCGTCCTTGAAAAGCACATAGTATCTCGCTCCTCCGAACGACTCGATATTCATTGGACCACAGACCTCAGAGTGAATGAGTTCGCCAAACGTTCAGCATGTGCTGTGTAGTCAGGACACAGGTTTCAGAAGTCTTCCTCAATTTGTTGCTCCGATATTTCCGTATTTTTGATTTAGCATTTGCTTGAAAGTTTCTTTGTTTACATGTCCAAGACGTTCATGCCACTGCTCAAGAGTGCCGCTGCTTACTGCATTGACTTCTGCTTCAATTCTCTTTGATCTACGGAATAACATTTTATACAGATTATTTTCTGTGCGGCGTCCAATTCAACTGTATTGCCTTTGTAGAGTTGCACTACGGATTTATCTTTAATAACTGAAAATCCTTTCTTTGTCAATTGGCCTCCAAAAAAGTGATTTTCGTTTGAGATTTGGTACATACTACACGTCGTTCAGTTGACCATTGTACCAAACATCAGCTATTTTCTCTCGAATTTAATTGTCCCTTTTGCTGAGACTTCTAGAATGTTGTTACTTCCTAATTTGTCGACATTGACTCCCATTAATGGTATCATGTTCTCGAACCATTCTTGTTCGCTGACATGTTGCATGATCCCCCGCTATCAAGCAGCCACATTTCGTCATTACCTTAGATTGATATCTGTTTCTACATTGAAAGCATCGCCTGAACTCGCTTGCAAAGTGGCATCTTTTTGAACAATTGAAACACGCATTTTGCACGCAGAGCACATTTTATCTAAAACTACTATTGCCGGTATTCTTTCCCATTTTGCGATATATTTATTATGGATGCATTTATAGTTACCTACATCACAGAAGGTTTATCCTTAGATATCGCGAACAGTCTTACACGGAGGACTCGTGATATTGCCTCTCCGTTCTTCGTTCACTAATAACAATCAGTTCATAATAACTACGCACTTGACTCTTTACTTTTGTTTTCTCGTTACCGCTGAACAGATAACCGTGGAATAATGCGACACGATACAAAAGAAAAGTTTATTGAACAAAAACGTATGTGCTGTGTACTAGAGATGAAGCTCGACTGACTACAGAACAAGACCACACAGTAACCAGAGAGCCAACTCTGTCGGCACGTTTGATCTTTTTCTGGCGATCGTTGCCTTGAGGGTGCGCAAAATCGTCGATCCCGCCTCAGGTCGCGAAGTTCCTCCAACATAAGGTCCTTGAATTCGGCAAACATTGCGCGTGAGACGCAGTCATGGCTATGTTGCGTGCCGGAAAGGAGCTGCTTGAGCCGCCGCGATCTGGGGTCTTGAGCCCATAGCTTCCATTATGGCATTCGCAGCTTTTGCCAAGCTGTCAATATCTTCTCCGTCCGAATAATTGAAGGGGGCGCGGTTGCGTCCAGGGATTTCTGTTGCTGAGAAAAATCTGGTCTCTTCCTCCGGAATGTTGGTAAGAACGTCTGCGACGGCCTCCAGTGCACGGACGTCCAGGAGTTGCACCGCGTGAGCGTATTTTTGTCCCTCGATTAGCTGTTTTCCGACGAAAGAATTTTAATTTACCATCACGTCGGGGTCACTACTGGCGAGGATCGAAGGGTGGGTGTATTTGAAAGATCGATTTCAAATAGAAAATGTAAAGCGTTTATTTGTTCAGGCAGAACGTAGTGCCAGCGGCGTAGTGTCCCGTAGGAAGACGTGGAGAAGACTAACTGACCATAAAGACGTTAGAACGGTTTAGTCATAAAATAGTCAAAACAGGTCAAAAGTGTACAGAATATCAAAGAATTATATATTAAGGGTTCGCACCACTTTTTGAGGGTCTTATCTGTCCCAACGATCTATAGTGGCTTTCGCCACACTTCTACTCAATCGTCAGCAACATGTGGCGCCGAACTTGACACGTCATGATGCTCTGATGAGTAGGAGGGTCGCGGCGACGCACAGTGTGATATTTGGCCGATCTAGCTGGACAAAACTCGACCCTTAACTACTCAAAACACGCGCTCCGAGTGCAATCGCGCTTCAGATAAATTGTTTTTATTCTCATTAGGCGAATAAAAATTTATTTTTAATTATTTATTATTAATGTCAAAAACCTGTACTTTCACATGCATTAAAAATTTTTACTTGCAAAATGATTTTGGTCTAAGAAAAAACAACACGTATTCGCGCATGTTTAAATTGTTATAACTTTTGTGTCATACATCGCCATACAATGAAATATGGACACATTGAAGACAAATTAATTAGGAATAATTTCCGCTCAGTCATATAGTGCGCAAAAGTGCGCGACCANTACTTGCAAAATGATTTTGGTCTAAGAAAAAACAACACGTATTCGCGCATATTTAAATTGTTATAACTTTTGTGTCATACATCGCCATACAATGAAATATGGACACATTGAAGACAAATGAATTAGGAATAATTTCCGCTCAGTCATATAGTGCGCAAAAGTGCGCGACCAGAGATATTTACGATTTTGTTCATCACTTGCATTTCGAAGTAATGCACACTTACCTTACTTTTTTGTTGTTATGTTGCTTGTAGTTATTTGGCATCATCCATCTCCATACAATGAAATAAATCACAAATTAGTATATTTCAGAATGATATAATTTTATTTTATATAAAGATCTTTACAGTGTTAAAGATACAAAGAATATCAATCTTTATTATATTTAAGCAAACAAGGAATAGTCTTTGTTATATAGTTGTTTCTTCACGATGTTCAACGCCAAGTGAAAATGCAAATGTTTCATTGCTTATTGTTACAACTTGACTTAATAAATGCTATTGTTCAAGATTAGTATTTAAGGTGGCTGCTGCCCTGCACAGGCATCACAGTCTCCAAGTATCATTATTTGCGATCAGTTCTCGTGTGATTAGTAAGCCTTTAGCAACTAATACTCAGTGTAAATTATTCACTATTGTTACAAGCTTCCAGAAAGAAATATGGGTAAGTTACAATTAAAATCAGCTCTTTAAATAAACTATAGCAATTTATTAATATTATGAACAGATTCTCATCCTAAACGTAAGGAAGTGTTTGATATATGGCGATCAACATCAAAAGCAAATCGTTACTCAGCGGTTGTCGAGTTGTAGAGCTTTTGGGTTCCCGGTTTGCAAAGAGTCAAGAAGATTTAATTAAGAAGCAGAGCAAACTAGAATGCGAAAAAATCAGATATAAATGGAACAAGTGTAGAAAACTGGAGACATTTTCGCATAAGTACAAAGATTGGCTTAAGGAGGATGTGGTTTTGCAAAGCCAATCAGAAAAAAAGAAGACAAAGCCTAAAAAGCAGCTAAAGCCTTTCGAGAGTAAGTCAGCAAAAACTCAAAAAAGATGCCTTAGAAGCTTGGTGGAGCAATATCCTGTCGAGGAACTTAGCTTTGCGACTCATTCAAGCCTACGTAAATCTGGCAAGAGGGATGCTGCTGATTTGGTAAAAGAAATTACCACAACTTCTCCTAAACGTGCAACGCGCTATAAGCAAGCCAAGCGACAAATAAACAAGCAAACACTCAATCGCCCATACCCCAATGATGAAGGATTGGCTCTATTCATATCCAACGATTTCACCGTGCAGCAATACAGAACAATCTACCAAGAAGCCAAAGAACGGGGTTTTAATTTATATCCCTCGTATAACAACATATTTCAATGTAAACAACAATGCTATCCATCTGGTATGGTGAATATGGTGAATTATTCACCATATTCCGCCGAAGTTGATTTACAAGCTCTCCTAGATCACACTGCAAGTCGGATCATAGTAGATGTTTTACATGCAGACCATATCCCCAATGGGGGTAAGTACAATTTAATTTGTAAATATGGATTTGATGGGTCTTCAGGGCATAGTTTATATAAACAGAAATTTGAAAATTTAGAAAGCACTGATGAATTCATGTTTGTCACATCATTTGTGCCTTTGCATTTGTTATGTATGGAAACGAACAAAATTACATGGCAAAACCCTAGGCCAGTGGTTTCCAACCTTTTTATACCTGCGCCCCCCTCAAACAAAAAATAAATTGTTGCGCCCCTCAACGGAATAGGATCAAAAAATTGACAAACTTATGATAGAGTTGGTGAAGACCAAAAAAAAAGGTCCACACCACCACCAATGTACAACATGTATTAGATTTCAAATACAAAGTTGGTTTCTAAAAAAAAAGGTCGTGACTATCAAAAATGAGGAATAGTATCCAGCAGGTTATATTCGAAAATGATTTTTATTTTTGGAAATAGCTACGCGCCCCCC